>CACKRE030005096.1:89960-130688 GCA_902602495.3 Ectocarpus sp. CCAP 1310/34
CCCCCCCCCCCCGCCCGGTGAGCGCACGTACCTGCGTTCGGTATCCCGACCGCGGCGCCCCCCCTCGGCCTTCCCCTACCCCTTTTCTCGCTATTTGGGTGGCAGTGGGCCTCCCGAAACCATACAAATCCCGTCCACCATCGTCCTCGCCACCGACGACACCAGCCCCTCCTAAAGCCTCCCCCTCGTCCCCCCACGGCAGGGTCTTGGTGTGCTTGTGTTTCCACGTAGCATTTCCGACGCCGTTGGCGGATGTGCCGTTGCTTCCGCCAATCGTGCCGCCTCCTGCGGCATACGGCGAATCGGCGATACTGCTAACAGCGCCGTCGGTGTTCCTCCGCCTGGCGGATGACGCCTCGATACGGCCCTGGCGAGGAAAGGGCAAACGAAGGCAACGACTCGGCGTACTTCACATACGTCGCGGTCATCGCACATCCTACGCTAGAGAAGGTGCAACCTATTCGAGCGAACAGCAGTAGCACTCCATAACACCAGGAAAATGGGCGAACTCCGAGACAGAGGCGAGAGGAAGCTGAGCGTTGCTGATTGGTAGGCGCCCTGGGCATCAGGTGCGGAGCCCGGTGAAGCGCTCCGCGCTCACGCGTGCCCAGTATATGCGTAGGTGATTTCGGTTTTTATTCGGGTCTACAGGCGGAGGACACCATCCAATCTTTCAGTCATGACGTACTGCAACACGAAACCGGTTCAAACAAGACACTTAGGCATGCATGCAGGCGACCGCCAAGAAATGGCTCACCAACAAATATGGGAAAAACAATCACGTCGCCAAAAAGGAGGAACGCACGACAATACGGCCGTGGAGGCTGGAAGTAGGTGCGCTGAGCTACAGTAGTACTATTTACTCCTTTCCGGAACTGCACACACACAGTATTGTACGGATCTGGTACGTCCTAGCGTGGAAATAGAGTATGGCTTTCGCCTAGAGTCACCCCAGCGTTTCAATAACGAACGAACCAGACCTTACGGCGACAAGCACACCGGCACACCTGCACCGCGGACGGCGAGTTATCCGTTACAATCGCTGCCCGAGGGCTCCCAAGCGATGCAGCAGCACCAGTGTCGCTGTTCCACTCCCGCCTCCTACCGTGCCTTGCCCTCGCAGCCTGCCTACCAGGACCTACCCTGCTACCCCCTCTCCGTCTATTCTCCCCCGCCTCCGCGCCCTCTCCCCCCCTCAACGATGCCAAGAATTCTGCATCTTCAGGTCTTCCTATTCCGTCTTTTGGTTCTGCTGGGTGCGTGTCCCCGTTCTCGTCAGTTGCGCCACCGCTGAACCGCCTTGTCGCTGCCGCCTCCGCGCCGCCGCCATGAACCGGCCCGTCTTTGCCTGCCGTCCGTCGTCCCGATTGCTCGTCACGCCCGTTACGCGGTTGACCAGGACGGTGTTCCTCGGCTACTGCTCCCCGCACGTGCGACCTTTGCTCCATCTCATGGCTCAGGGCGTCGTCTCCCGTTGCGGCAGCGGCCGGTCGCCTGCCGCCTTCCCCGTTGAAAGCATCACCAGCGCCGCGCTTGGTCGCGGGGTCATACTCGCCGCACGCGCCGCCGATCTGGGCGGCCGCTGTTTCTCTCGTTGGGCCGGTCCATCGCCCCCCCAGGTCTTCCCGGATTCTCCTCCGCCGTCCCCCCGTCCCCGCTTCTTCCCCTGCGCGTGGCGCGTGCGGTCGGTGATTGTGCTCGCTACCGGTGTTGTCCTGCTTAGACTCTGATTTGGTGGGGGAGAGCAGAGGTGGCGGCGCTACCGCCGAGCTGTGGCTGCTCGTGCTTCCAATTCTGCTTTGAGAGTCGCCGCCGCGTAACAGTATGTAATATGGGGATGACGAAGCAGGGTGGGTGAGACAAGGAACATAAGCTTGACAAGGCAGTCTTGTGTAGAGCGCATATTCTACCTCGGTCTTGAAAAAATCAACGAGTGCCCTGCCCTACCCTTTTGCTGGGAGTTTTGATGCATTCTGAGCACACGACCAGCCGGCAAAACGAGAATAGTGACAACCAGCTTAAGCGATGCGACGCACACAACAGCAGGTGCATGCTGTTGAGACTGGCGCTGCTATCCAGCCGCATGAGCGTATCCTGGTGGGCAGGGTTGATCGAAGTGTCGAAAAGCCAACCACGCCCGCGCACCTCGCGAGCCGCTGCCTGTCGACGTCGGAAGTCGAAACCGCCAGGCGATCCAGCGAATCCCTCGTCTCCCCGAAGTCCATCGCCCCCCTAACATCACCATCGGCCTTGTCGTACCCGTTTTCGCGGTAAATGTTGGCGCTCGTCCTTTTCGGAGGGAAAGCGCCGTCCATGTTGTCCAGCACGGTGAGGTCGTACGCCCCTTGCCTGCAAATCCAGATCCAATCGCCAAGGTTGATGACGTGATTTAGGGTTTGCACACAACAGCACTTGAAAGCGGTGAACGAAGGTGGGTGGTTCTCGTGGAGCTCGCCAGCGTAAAATCGATCGCTACCACGGGCACTGGGTTACTGTAGTTGGAAATCTGCAGTTCGGTTGGAGTCTGTGGTGCAGTAGCGCTCTGACACGGCCACGCCCTGACACGGCCGTGCGGCGCCCATGGCAAAACAGGTTGTCTTCCCCTCTATAGCAGTGAGTCCTCGACAAAGCCGGACGAAATATCGCCGGTGGCACTGTAAAGCACCAGGGTAAAATTGCTAGGTACAGACTAATCCATCAGCTGAAAATCACAAAGTCCTTCTGTGCTTTGAAAAGTACCCTTCCCTCTGAATAGCGCCGGTCGATTCGCCGGGCACACACTGGCGTTGTTGAGGGCCCACACCTGCCATACATTCCATTGGTCTACAGGCTGCGGGGGCTACAGGTTGCGGGGGACAACAGCAGCTGTGGGGAAATCCATCATTAACGTTCACTCGGGTATTGAAGCCGCTGAGCAACCGAAGACTTGCAACATGGCCAACCATGATTGCTTTGCGCTCACGTTGCGGAAGCATCCCCGACCCTGGCTCCGGGAGGAAGCTTGGAGCGGGCGCCATCGGTGCTGCTGAGCAGGTGGGGCTTGAAGGTGTGGTTCTTGTCAGGACTGCCCGATCGCCGTTTTTGCCGGGCCTACCACCAGGGGCACACGAACGATGTTTACGTCTCAGACTAGAGTAGCAGTCTGCATCATGCAGGACAAACTCGTTCGCAAGAGAATCCTCAATTCGACCTGCTGTGGCACTCCAGGATAACAAGGCCGTTCGGAGGGAAAGACTTGGCGACGGTGCATTTCGATTTGCGTTTAGTCCAAGCTTGTTCAGGTAGATAAGTGTGATCACGATCCCTTTTTCGGACGCGCACCACTTCCTCAGAGATGCGACAAGTCACCACCACTCAATTCAGACCACCACCTTATCGCAAGGGGCAACTGGATATGTCCTCGCCATATGCACATGCTCACAGGCAATGGCATTAGCCGCGCTACACGGGGTTCTACTGCTGTGTGTAAGAGACTACAACTCGAGTTCACGCTCGAAGACGACATCGCAGCTTCAAACCGACGAGGAATCTACAGAAGATGCCGCCAACAGGTGGAGCATGCAACAGATCCACAGGGATGCTTCGTGTACAGCGTAGTCTACTACAGCCGTGTGCGTGTTGGAACACTTCGACTAAGGAGCCTACAGCAGTAGCTAGTAGCTACACCACGGCAGCGGAGATCGGGCTATCGTGTACAACGTAGTACATACAATACGTAGGAGGCACACAGGTTCTCTGGTGCAAAGTGCAAACTTCAGAGAGTGCGAAGGAAGAGAGCTCTGCCGATGGGCTTCTTAACCTCGAACCCGTTTCACCAATACACGAACGAGTAGGTCGCACTGCATGTACTGCTATGTAGCCTGCCAGGCTTTACAGCAGTAGTGCCAAGTGCAGTTGCCTAACTTGCTTGTAACCGACGAGGGTGACCCGTGTCACGTACGCCGCTCTTTCTCTCTCGTACACTGCACCAGACCGACTCGTTAGAAAACCAACCACATCCCATCCCTGACCTGCAAAGCTCGCTTTATTCGCTCCTGTCGCTGCTTGGCCCATTCTGATGGGTCATAGTCCTTGCCGCTAGCATGTTGCATCCAGAAGCTTGCTCCGTTCGGGCGTGCTGGCAACAAAGATACCCGCCGTAGTTGCGAGCCAGATCATCCGAGCTGGTGCCGATATGTTCCCGACACGATTGCGTCCGACACCCCGACAGGGAGGTACACTGTGTAAAAGTCGATTGCCAAGGCTAGATCCAACGTGTTGTTTGTCCACGGGGTTGGTGGCCTGAAATATATCACACATGCGGCTATTGCAGCGGAGGGGAGACAGCAGTAGTCGAACAAGCACTTGAGAACGGGGGTTCCGCATAATCATGCTCGAAAAATATCAAATAGAGGGGGCGAGGGGGCAAAAAAAATGGGAATCACACAACAAATCAATGGCATGTGCATATGACATTCACATTTGCAACGAATCGTAGAAGCTGTCCAGTGCTCGTACATGACCCGAAAAGTAGGACGTCGTCACGAACCAGGGGACCTTTCACTCCGTGCATGCCGAATCCAGAGAAACGGGGGGGGAAATCGATGGCAACATGCGCCCACGCGCACGCTGCAGGAGGTGCAACCACTGCCGGCTACCAAGCGCGTGCTGCTGCTGCTGCAGGATCCTGTCAATGCGAGTCCCACTGTCACCCGAATCTCTCTCCGGAGGCATCCGATAGCCCCCCGGCACTCGTCGTGCTGCTCGAATATATCCACGCTAGGACCCCCGGCAGCCCCGCTGCGCTCGTCGCGCTCCTCGAGGCGGCCGCCGCCGGGAGCGACATGCTTCTTCCCGTGGTGATAGGGTCGTCGAAGGGCCAGCAGCCCGTTCCCAACTACTTGCCGATGCCTGCAGCACGAGGAGCAACAGTAGCAGGCGGAGTCCCTCCGGAGTTCCTCCTTCCACTTGCCGTGAAGCACAACTACTTGGACTGCGTGCGGGAACTGCTCACGCTGGGCGCCAATGTAGAAGCGGTGGACGAGATCGGGTTGACGGCGTTGCTCGTGGCTACACGGGCCGGGAACGTCTCGGCGATCGGCATCCTGATCGATCTGGTGAGAGAAAAGGTTTGAATTTTTGAAGTTGAAATATTTGTCGTCGCGTGCCCCTTGATCGCTTGTGGCGTCGTGATGGGGGTTGTCGGTCCCGCCAGGTAACAGCTCTGTTCTCGACATGCGGTACGACACGAAGCACTACTGCTGTGTGCTTTGTGGTCCATGTCTCTGCGTTTTTCCGCGTTACACAAACGCGCTTGCCGGTCGCAGGTACGGTGTACAGCGGTTGTTTGGGCGCCGCCCATCATTGCCCAGATGGAATTCTGTGTTGTTTGCTGTTGGTGTTTGTGGTCGGGCGCAACAGGATCTATGCAGGACAAAAAGGCTAGCGTTCCAGGGGCAGCGCAGCAGTCTTCGTCACCAGCACGCTCGCTGTTGTTGCTGCTACTTCTCGCTGTTGTTGCTGCTGCTGATGGTGTCGTTGCCAATGCCCCTTGTGGAGACCCGGCACGCTTTATATCTCCAACCGGTGTGTGTGTGTGTCTCATGATGTATATAGTCTATACCATGCATCCCGACCCTTCCGCGTGTGGTGTGCATGCAGGGCTCAGCAGACGTGAACAGCAGAGGGCAGACCGTGTGGACAGCTCTGGTGAGATGAGAACTTCTTTCAGGGTTGTTTGTTCAGCTGTAGCCAAGAGCAGCTCTTTTGCTGGCTGTATGCGTGTACCACGCGTCAAGAGGGGCTACAATAGTTAAGCGGCCTTGGTCTCCCGGTCCTGTAAAACTCATTACTTCGCGTGCAGTAGGGGTAGGGCGGCGGTGGTCGTTATAAATTCTTCTCAAAACGAATCGAACGGTACTTGTGTGTATGCGGCCGTGGTGTTCCACCAGCCAAGATGAGAAGGAAAAGTGTCCGGCCGCCCCTCCGGCCTGCCTATATCAGTGACACTTCCCGTCGCCAGCTTGATTATCGCATCGTCCGCCTGGCATGACCCCGGCGTACACCCGCACCCTCAGAAAAATCGAGCCTCACCTGTGCCGCGTTTTGTGCTTCGGGTGTGTGTTTCGGGATGCATGGATCCAAAATTTGTGTCGCGCACACGCGCCCCGTTCGGTGGTATTTCCAATAGATTCACCTTTTCCGACAGATGCGTGTGAAAGTTTCAACGTGCGTCGCATCAATATTCTCCAGCTTTTCAAGTAAATAAAGGCCGACAGCGATAAGAAATAGGTCAAGGGCAACCGCGTAATCCGCCCGCGTCTTTTCTACGCAGTACATGTATCCAGAGCCTGGGAGAATGGTGGGAGCCTGTATTCGAGAGCAATAATCTAATCCTGGCACCCATTACCTTCATTCGATTATTTTATTTTGAGCTCCGAGGAACGCAAGCACACAACCAGTGTTCACCCAATTCCTTGCTCAGGCGGATCCCCAAACGATAGTTGCGATTACTATCTTTCTTCTCCAACAAAAGTTGATAGTTCAGGTCGCGCGCATGGTTGGTACATCCATGAGGGATCCACCAAGGGTCCACACGTGATTTTTTTCTTCAGATTTTGCCCTCACTGAAAGGGTCATCTCTCTCTCTCTCTTACTCTCTCTTACTCTCTCTCTCGCTCTGCGCGTGTGTTAGTGTGTGCAGTACCGAGATTGGGGTGGTGACTTCCAGGTCATTTGTCCCACATAACGTGTGTGTGTGTAGAGGGGAGCGGAGAGTACTGATCCGAACGGTTTTTGATGTGAAAACAACAACAACAACTGATCCAACACTCGACGCGGTCGATTCCCGTGGTCACAGTTTAACTTACCCTAAATGTACACTCAAATAAAATAGCCCCGAGGGGTCCGCAAGTCAACAGAATTAACGACATATATTCTGGAGTCCTCCACTCCCTCTGCGCGCTATGCGAGGTAGCAACTGAGACTAGGAGTCACCATCGCAGGCCGGAGAGAAAGAAGTACATCCCCTTGGGTCAATCGTGGTACTTCACATCGCAAGCAGTGACAAGGCCGGCTGGCACAGAAAAAGAGAGAAAAAAAGCAATCAGAGAAAACGAGAAAAAAAATAAAAGGAAACAGTAAAAGGCCGTTCCGTACGGTTTGAAAAACTCCAGTTGAAAAAATGAAATTTTCAATTCCCAGCCGAACAGAGCTTCGTACGGTTTGGAAAATCGATTTTTTGGAGAAATGAATTTTCAACTCGGACCAAAAACAATTGGAAACGCTCTGCGCAGTTGAAAATTCCAGAATTTTTCAAGTCGCGACCGAGTTAAAAAAGCTAGTTGGAAATCCAAACCTGGGGGGAGGGGGGGGGGTGCATCACACAGACCCCCCACCACACCTGCTTTGGTCGCTGGAAGCACCCGACAGTGCACAACAGCGCACCACTAAGCAGCACAGCGCCTCACACGCGCAGACCCGGTGCTTTGTTGTCGGCGCGGTGCGCCCGATATGGGGGCCGGCGACGATCTGTTGGAAGCAATAGTGCTGTCAGTCGCGTTGGCGGCTTTGCACCAGATCCAAGAGGAGGATGGTCGCCGGCGCACAGCACGCTCGGTATCCTAGTGGGATGCTGTGCCGTTCGCGCGCTTGATCACGGAGCACGCGTACCAGATGGCCGCATTCTGAAGGATGTTCACGTTTTTGGCTGTCGCCTTGTCGCAACCGAGTATCGACCGCAGCAGCGCATCGGAGTAGTTGTTCGCGCCTTGCAGCAGCAGTGGTTCCACTAGCGGCATGATGTTGCGTCGTCTGGCGGGGGTGTAATTGTGAANAGTGGACCAGTACACATACCTCGGAGTAGAGATCGCAAAAGACTGCTCGTGGAATGCACACATGTCCAAGGTAGCGGAAAAGAGCAAAGCACGAGCAGGGAAGCTGCACCCAATACTCGCAGACCGGCACCTCGATACACGCATCAAATTGACGGAAGCTGACATGGCAGTATCGCATGTGCGGGATGGGAGAGGAGAGGGTGCCGAGAATTGTATGGGAGGCGAAGTGGGCAAACAAAAAGCGGGGTAGACAACCCACGGCATGGGTCAGGTTGTAGAGAACGTATGGAAGGGGCTCGACATCGACGAAGATGAAACACTGGAAACGGAGGGTCTACAGGGGTTCAAGGAGAAGATATCTGTTGCTTGTGCCGAGAGAGAACAGAATCTAAGGAAAGAATCCAAGGATACGGAAGGTCTAGAAGTGTACGGAATGTTGAAGGAAGGAATAGGGTTCAAGGATTACCTACATGGACCAATGGATGCAGGAACAAAGCTTCAGGTCAAATTCAGGACCGGGACATAGGCCTTCGAGAACGTCGACGACGACATAGGACGGTAGACGACGAAGATGACGAGTTCAAATGTGATTGCGGCTTCGGATGCGAAGACCGTGTTCATTTAGTCTCGGAATGTCCGTGGTACAAGAAGGAGAGGGAAGTGTACGTGACTGAGCTGGGAAAAATAGATAGGACGTACAGGGAGATGTTTGAGGCATGGAATTGAGAGGAAAGGACGGTAGCTGTACTGGGGCATAGGAGGTGAGTTGAAAAGGCGGGATGAGATATCGTTAGGATAGACAGACTAGGGAAGACATTTTTTGAGCCACTTTTGGCAAAGTAGAAAGAAACGATTGGCCATCGGTGATCGGTCCTGTGGGAACAATGCTTCGTCCTCTCGAGGACGCGTGGTCAATGGTCTAACCGCTAAGGCATGCAAACCATAAGAGCACGCCCCCCCCCCCCTGTTTTTAGCGTTTCCAGTTGCGTCGATCCCTAAGAAGGCTGCTCTTATTTTGAGTTTTGATTTTCCGAGTTGGATCTGGGAATTGAAAATTTCAACTGGAGTTTTTCAACTAGAATTTTCAAACCGTAAGAAACCGCCTAAGGACCAAAAGGGACCAGGCTGAAAATATCAAGAAACAAGAGACGGGAAAAGGCACACGGTGGAGGGACTACTAACGAACAAGCAAACACGCAAACATGGCCACCCACCAGCGATACATTGTAATGGTACGTCATCACTAGTGGGGGGTTGGTGTAATGGTTCAATGTTGGGCGGGGGAAATAAGCCAATACAAATTCAATGCGGCACGTATCGCACCACTCGGTCCGTCTCTTCTCGTTTGCTTTCTTCCCTCGCCGTCTCGTCCGTCTCCTGCCCCCCTCCCGCCCCATTGGTTGTTGGCTTGTGGTTTCGTTTGAGCGCCCGTTGTCGGCTGGCCTCTTCTTCCTTCTCGTGCCAGGAGGTCATGAACCTCTCAGCTCACTGCAGCACCCCCTTATGTCTATCCGTCGTTGATTTATGTTGGCTTGCGGACCCTTCGGGTCCATTTTATTTTGAGGTACGTCAGCCTGTGACCACGACCACGGGAATCGCTCGGTCAAGTACCGTATATGACACAAGATAACCTACCCCCTGGACCAATTTTTTCAAGCTCGATTGTTGTTGTTGTTGTCTTCACATAAAAAACCGTTCCGATCTCTCTCTACCCAGTACCTTCGTATGTCCGTACTGATCCAACACTCGACGCGGTCGATTCCCGTGGTCGCAGGCTAACTTACCCCAACAAGGTACACTCAAATAAACTGGCCCCGAGGGGTCCGCAAGTCAATAGAAATCAACGACAGATATTCCGGAGTCCTCCACTCCCTCTGCGCGCTACGCGAGGTAACAACTGAGGAGTCACCATCACGGGCCCGATTACGCCGCGACGAAGAGATTTATAAACGAAACAAGACATTTTGGGAAAGCTCTAGACGGGACAGCTTTAACGCCACCGTTTTCGTCGCTGTAACCCTTTCTGCTGTTGAGAAATCGAGATTTGCAATCAGTCCAAGGCGTGTTATCTCGTGTCATTTACGGTATTCGATCATTACGAACAAATGAAGTTACTGCGTAGAGAGATCGGAACGTTTTTTGACGAAGGCAAGAACAAATGAAAAGACTGCCTTTGTCGTGCCCAAACTTTTTTTTTTCGTCAGCATGACCCAACGAATCCATCTCTACAGTGTCGAAGAAGAGAGCTCAAAACTCAAGACATGAAGCTGCCCAACAGCCCAGTGCATGTTGATTGTCCCTATTGCTCCATCTCGGTAGTTTGGACCGATCATCTCTCCGGCAATAACGTTCTTGGGGAGTTCGCCATCGTTGCTTTTTGCTTGTCGACAAGATGGCGGCTACTCTTTCGTGGCGCAAGTAAAGAGCGCCATTGGTGCTTGATGGGCTCTGTTGAGCGGTGTGGGTGCTGTTGGCCCCATCACGCAACCATGCCCGCCTGACGCGGTCTCTGTAAGATGCCATCACGTATTTTCGACCGATTGTATGCGCCGCAAAAATACCAGACGTTCGCGTCGAATACGGGCCATAGCTCTCCGCTGAACGAAGGCCAAGGGTTTTGTCAAAAGAGTGACGCACGCTCTGCTTTGTTCCTGACGGGGGGTGGCACACGCCTTTGATCCTTCAAAATAGTATATGGTGCATGCACCCGTCATATGAATGTGAGATGGTGACGCAAATCAGAAAAATATACGCCACAGCAATTTCTCGAGCTCAGAAGAAATTCGCATGAACGGTCAAGCATACCTGCATGGTATGCATAGTTGATGGAACTTTTGGCGGACCCCGAGGATTTGTGCAGCAAGTTGAATCGAAGTTTTGTGTTTCAACCTGCGTCGCTAAGCACAACCAACATGGCCGGTTACATATCCTGTACGAATGATTTGCACACGTATGGAACTTCGTTTGAGTTTCGATCTGGTACACGCGCTTCCAAGCCTTGTCGGTTTCTCTGCACGCTCCTCACATGTTGTTCACATTGGCAATCGGTGACGATGAGAGTTCCATGGTGCCCGAGAGTGGGCAAGGACCTATTCCCAGGCAGACCGCTTTCACACGTCAAAGCGGCAACTATTTTTCCTGCGTTTGTTCACACACCGCAAACTGCGTTCATCAGCAGCATCATCTACTGAAAATTTGCATCTGGAGAAGTGTACGTGAGGCAAGCAATCGTCAGATTGATTGGTAGGGGGGGCGTGTAGTTGCCACAAGATGGTCGGTTTCACCATTATCTTGCAACCATCACGGCAAAATCATCATCATCATCATCATCGCTGTTGTTGCACTCCGCCATTATTTCCGTCATCTACATAGTCCTTGGGTTGAGCTGCTTGGGTCCGTGCGCGCTGTGCTATTTCAGCGTGTACAGCAGTATGCACGTGCCTCGGTTCTGTTGCGTGTTTGAATAGACCACCCGTATCACATGATGCGTAGCAGAAACTAGACAGTAGTGGTGGTGCTGTAGATGCAGCACACCGACCAAGCCCGCAAAGGCTCATGATGGTATCTATCTATGCTGTGGTCTCTGGTGCGAACAAGCCCGAAAAGGCAAACAACGGTGATCTGAGATCATACCTGGCCAGCCCTTATCTGGCCAACCCTTTGTGGAACATGACCAGCAGTTGGAGCTCAACGACGAAGCGGGGGAACCGGCCCTTTCCGGGGGGGCAAATATCACATCAAGAGCGAAAAGTGGTGAACGAGGCAGGGCAAATCTTCAGGCAGCGTGGTCTCCAAGGGAAATCCTGCTACACCTGCTGTGTTCGCCATCTGTTCGCTGCCTCCTTTTGTTATGATATCCGTGATGGTATATCGTACCACTTTTTGACGATCCAAGCAAAATTGTGAGACGGCAATCAACCTCTGAGAATGGTTACAAAATCCCTGAACGACCGCTCAAACCACGGCCCTTGTTGACCCGCTCCGCAGCATTTCGCCGCGCACGGCGGGGATCCGGCGACGATAGAGGCGCTCGTCACCCGGGGCGCGGAGCTGTCCGCGAGGACGACCCTCAAGGGCAAGTCCCCGCTGCACATCGCCGCCGGGCACGCGCAGACGCGGGCGGTTCAGGAGCTCGTGCTCCGCTGGGGGGCCGACGAGACGCAGCTCGACGGCCACGGGCGCTCCGCCAGCGACATCGTGGGCGTCCTGAAGAACGTGTTCGATCGGGGAGCCGGGCACGCCGAGGAGGTGGAGAGGATCAAGGTGATGCTGGCGAACGCGCCGGCGGACCGGAGGTGGAACCGCCGCCGGGACGTGGTGATGCTGGTGTCGCGCTTGAGGGGAAAGATCGCGCGAGAGCGCATCCTGCAGGAGACGGGCAGCTGCAGCAGCGCCGTCAAGAAGAGAGAGAGCGTGGTGGACGCGACGGAAGTGGCGGCGGCCGCAGTCCTGCTTGACCCTGCTGTGTTGGTAGTCGGAGGTGATGGTGTCGGTGGCAGGGGTGCCGATGCCGAAGTGCTGGGGGGAGAGGGTGGGGCCGTGACGGTCGGGCAGCAACAGGCGTCTGCGCCGGTAGGGATGGAGACGTTTCGTGACGCGGTGACGCGTTTAGCAGGGGAAGACGATATCGGGATCTTTTGCAGCGTCGTGAGCTTCTTGTGAAACCAGCAAAGGTGAGCTAAACCTGGGCGAAGAGAAGGCGCATAAGGTGAAAATGGGTTGTTTCGCACCAGCCGCTTCAGGCTACGCTTGCATGAATAGCGTGACGCCCAGTGTGGCACCGACATCTGTCACCCAAATGTTGTATTGGTACCGGGGGTAGCAGCAAAGCCTCAGCTCTAGGGTGCTCGAGTCGTGGCGCCATTCCCGTTATGGCAGGGGAGGCAATCAAACCTTTCGATGTGCGGTTCACGGTGGCACCGGTGGACCTTGCTTGACACCCTGGTTGGCATTCCGCCCCGCGCACCATGCGTGTAGCAAAGGTTCCGTGGATGCTACAATGCGATCGCACGGAGGCACCCGTTCGTTTGCATCCAGTCGAGGCAGACTAGTGAGCGTCGCCACACCTGTTGTGTGACGAGAAAACGTTTTGAAACGGGGGCTATGTCAATGACGCCGTTTGCACCGAGACCCGAACCTATGGCTCAACTCACCCTCGAAGGCAACTCTCACGAAACGGGCGTCCTGTACCGCGGCGCTCTCGAGGGTTGCTTTGAGGTCAATTTTGTATCGTTGGACAAATCTGACGCACATCCCTTGGTGTTTGAGAGTCTTCGCTGGATCGCGTTGTATTCCCTACTGTAGGCGCGGAGAGTACTTCGCGCTCCGTGCCCATTTCCCTGGCTAACCCAACGTTTCCCTTGTTTTGTTGCCGCTGATAGGTTGTCGACACCGGTTACTGGGAGCGAATCTCAACGAAGGCCATGCAACGGCTACGGCCACGTCTACCGCTGTATTTCGGGGGTCGGAATCTCTCGTGTTGTTCTCAAGACTTTGTTCCCGTTGCATTTAAGTGGGGATTCATACTGCTTGGCAGTCGCTTTTTCGTGAGGGGGGGTCCCCGTCCGATCCGTTCGTCTCGGTCGCCTGAAGCTTGTGTTGTGTTTTCCATTTGTGTATCAGAGTTTGTGAATCCGCCCGCGCCACTTGCGAGGATGCAAGTGTGGGTTAGTTGCGAAGCGTACCTGTTTTCGAAAGCTAAGCAGCTCTTCGTCGAATGGTGTAGATGCATCTTCTTCCGTTTCGAAGAGGCTGGGGTAGTGGCGAATCGTACGTGTCTGCGAAAGGTGGTAGTACATGCTAGGCAGCTCTTTGCCGAGAGGTGTAGCTGTGCTTCTTCCCTTCCGAAAAGTGTGAGAATCGTCTGCGATCTTGCGCATCGAATTGCAGAGAGGTTCAAGGTACATTGCCGCCAGGCACCTTTCTATTTGGAGGGCCTACCCGACAGTGAGGGACGATTTCAGTAATATACCGCTTGAAACGGTCTTGTACCTCGTGGGGGAGGGCACCGTATGTCATCTTCGGGGGGTGCCGTAGATTATCGCGTGGGGCTATCTTAGATCATCTTGACGGTCGTATGTGGCCACCCAACGATGACCCCCTCATCTTCGTGACGGTTTCAGATAGCTGGTCGTGTGTAGCCATTAACGAAGCAGGAGCGAAGCCCCTTCTTCAGTCCAGACGACGTTCTTGAGCTTGGCGGCATCCAGGTCCCAAGACCTCAAATATCGCAGCATGTGGAGTCTCTTCTCTCTGTTGTGTTTTCACGCGTTGTTGTTGTGGCTGCCGTATTGCTGCATGATTTGCGCTGATTTGGCGCCGTCAAGACTGCTGTGGTACGCTCTCAGGCTCGCTGTTCCACCGTGTAGAGTCGTGGTCACTGGTTTCAAAACGGTGACTAGGAGCAGTATTTATTTCCTAGTTTCGTGGAGTGAATCGATTTGTCGCACGGAAGGGCTTCTTCTGCACCTAAATTCTAGATCATTGGTATTGGCCCGTGAACGTGTCCCGAATGAATTGGTTGCGTCCTTATTTATTCTGTTTACGTGCCTGCATGCGGCGTTCTCGGGCTTCATTAGATTCGTTAGTCAGTCTATACCCCAGGTAAGGAAATGGTTCGTGCCTCAACTTGGCCATGTCCCGCCTCGTCGCTTGAACGCTCTTGTTAGTTTTCTCCCCAGTGTGGTGTGTTTCTTGTCTGGCGTCTCTCGTTCCCTTGGTCGTGCATGGTGGAGAGTGTCGCTTCCTCTTGGTCCTAATAGGGGTTGGTGCACGGGCTCTCCGGTGGCGTATACCGGCGGAGGGACGCGTTGTTGCTTCCACCTTCGTTCCAAAATGTTGATTCATGCCGTTCCAGTTGTGTTTCCTTGTGCCTTAGAGTGTAACCCACGGTAGCAGAAGGTCGTGATGGTCCCCTCCTGTCCGTACTTGTGTTGGTCTGTATTTTTTCTGTGAAAGGTATCGCCGTCGTTGTTCTTGTTTTATTTTGATCCTGTGTTGGTGGAACAAGCAAGCTTGGCGTGGGATATACATCCTCAACAATGGTTATGTCGTCATTTTTCCTTTTGTTCGTGTCGTCTCATGGGTCCCGGCAAAGACTTCGGTGTTCGTATCCCTGTATACCTCCGTGAACAACACGGCAGATTTATCGGGGCGCCGTGTGTTCACGCTTGGTTTTCTCAGACCGGCTTTATTGGTACGCTTTCTTTCGATCGGGTGGGTGGAAGTCGGGTGACGCTTGATAAGTCGCATATTTCGGCGTGTTTGCGATGCTGTGACGTGGTTGTGGGCATCGTGCGCCAACAGACGAAGCGTTGCAAGTACCAAGCCAACAGTACGAGGGAGTACATAACGCACCTCACACGACACGTGATTAATAGACGTTGCGGAAGGGTATTGTTTGACACCAGACATTTTGGATCTCTTTTGGTAGGCGTAGGGTAAGAATCTTGTTTGAGGCATTTTCCGCAAAACAACGATAAGATAGTCGAGGGGTGTCTCGATTTTATACTTTATGCGAATGTTAAGTTGGGCACGCTTCTACGGAGGCTCGCTGTCGCCGCTCGTCCTTCAATGAAACGAAAATTTACGGCGCATGCATATGGTCTGGGCGGTCAGACGTGTGCAAGCTGAGGATAACGGTACGCAAATGTACGAGAGGTTCCAATTGGTATGGGTTTGGAAATATATTTAGCAGTAGGTAAGGTGTTCTGGAAGCACCACGATATAACAGCTGAGGTTTCATGTTGTCGCTGGTGTTTTTGAGGGAGTTCCCGAGAAGAGCGCAAACAGTCAGGATCAGCGTGCTCGCTGTATTGGTATTTGAAGCGCTGCATGGAGTGTGCAGCAAGTACAGTAGTAGGACGCGTGTTTGTTCACGTGCGGCGGAATGCTGGAGAGGAATGGGGGAGAGACCCACAATGGGGCGATAAAGCCCCTGCTGTGTTTGTGCGTTCGATTGACCAAGGACGTTCGTTCATGAAATGGCAGCAAAGGAAAGCCTATGCTGTGTTGCACGTAGCGCAACATGTTGGTATTTGCGTCATCAGAGTGTAGTTTGTATGTTCAGACATCGCTAGATCTTACGCCCTGAGGCGCAAATACGTGTTGTGTGGTTTTGTTTCAGTTCGCTGGAGTGGAGGTGTGAAACTATACTACATCATCTCGATGATGTAGGTTACGTGTTCGACTGTCCGTAGAGCAACGCGAATGGGCGCGCGAGGACTTGAAGTGAGATGTCATTAACACTTAACAGTACTAGTCTACAACATGTTCTCTTTGCTACTTCTCCGGCGATGCTGTCAGTGGTGCATGCAGGGAACATAGGGTCGTCTTTGGCCGACGATCCACTTTCTTCGTCGAGGAATCCACACCAACCGCCGGTCGCCGGTCTTTCTGCCTATCTGTGTGGGCCAATGGTAAGTAGGCAACCACGACAAGTATCTAGAATATAGATTTTCATAAGGGGTCGTTACCTTACTTAAAGCGTAGGTGCCATCCGCGATACCTCGCATTTGCAACGGCGGGCGGCGACGAACTGCTGCTGTATCCTGAGCGCACATGCTTGGTGTCGACTGATGTAGCTAGCTACGTTTTGTTTCCTCGATGGTAGCATCCATCCGCGAGCCTCACTAAGAAAACCGTATTTTTTCTCTGCACATCTACATGAAGGAGTAATGTAGGAGTAAGCTGACCACGCGAACCCAGCAATACGGAAGGAAGTGGACATACATGTGAGTTGATGCTCACACAATAGCCCACAGCTACTCTTGACGGAGCTAACCGGGAAACACCGGGGAAACAACTACTGGACACACCTTTTTTGCCCCCCAAACATCGAACATCGACGGACGGCTATGCAATCTTCTGTAGTCTACGGAGAACGGGGGGCGCGCGCATGGGGCACAGCAGCATCACACCATCACGTCTTCGGCAGATGCAAGCAGCAGCGACAGGCGACAGGCGACCTATCCATATCGCACCGCCGACTTACGTGCTTTGCTGTGACTCCCCAAGAGGAACACAGCAGTGCACCACTAAGCCCATCCTCAGGCTGTGCCGATCCATCTCGGTGCCAAGTACACCGCCCGGTGCAACGGGTGCGTTGCTGCGTTGCCACCACCAGCACCTGGCCCTCGAACCGGTACATCTTTCATTTTTCTTTCCCTTTGCTACTTCAAGCAATCGATACGGCGGTACACACACAGCAGCTCAGCGGGACCTTTGCCGAATGAAGCCATCCATCTCCATCGACCTGCCAGGGTGGTGCACCCTTCAACGAGATCCCAAAGAAGCTGAAAGCGACGAGGTCAGTGGTGAGCGGTAGTCAGCGCTCACATCCCCGCATTGGTACAGGAGATTCGCAGGCACGGTGTGTTGCTCCGATCCCCCTATCGTATCTACTACTTCGAAGTACTTCGTAGATGTACAAAAACGACCTGATTGTACCCCGTACAGCAGCAGGGTTGCATAAGATACCACACGCACCTCGACGTTTTTGTATTTAGCCCGGTTACTTCATGAGGAAGAAGGTACCAAAATGAAACGACGGGTTTCCAGAAAGCTCTCCACGAGCCAGTTCCAGCACCGCCACTTTCGGCACCGTCACTGCTATTTATCCTGGACAGCAATGTAGTGTTGAGGGGGTGTGGTATCTTGTGCACGCAATGTAGGTTGCCTTCGAAGTCCGGCAGGCGGAGAGACTAAGTGTGTTATATTGGTGAGCAGAGACCCGCGGTGGTTTTGGAGTACAAGGCCCCGTTCTGGGTGTGTCACTTTGCATAGGGCGAGAGTTTCCAATAGTTGCACATGGCTTGGACGCACACTATGTATGCTGTCGTCTACAGCAGTAGTACCTCTCCGGCGTGTTGCTTGGCCACCTCGGGGTGGTGCGAGTCCTGTCCTATCTACCATCTTCGCGCCAGCTTATAGTCCAACATCTTAGAAACTATGGATGCAACCACTGAATAACTACCCGTTGGAGACAATACCCCAGTCAAAGGAATGCACTTCGTATGTCTTATTCAGTCTTGATGAATAGAGAAACGCACCAGCTGAGTGCTGGGCTTGCGATTACACCCAAGCTACCATGCCAGTCGTGTCACAAGTTGCACCAGGTGTCCACGCCCCGGCAATAACTTTCGAGCTTGACATTGAGAACTGGTGCTGTGGGGTCTGGTATCTTATTAATCAAGCAACCTATCGCAGATGATTCGCTTAACGGGTCTATGCGATTGCCGCCCGTCTCATCTCAGCCCCTACAACCTACACGCCCCCGACAGCAGCTCCTGACCCTAGTGGATGACGTGGCCGGCTCGGTCGGCACTCACGACCTCGATGGCAGGGGTTACTCTTCCAACAGCAACGCGAGCGGGGAAAACTCCGGCAACGGTGACAATGAGAGTGACGATGACGACGACGCAATCGCTCGGCTGTTTTCCGTTGGCGGGCTCAAGCGGAAGAGGAGCTCGGACTCGCGCCAGCAGACAGGGGACGGGGGCCAGGTACGGCCGCTTGCAGCAGCTGCCATTAGTACATTAAAGCGAAACGGCGTGTGTGTGTGCGACGCGCCTAAGAACGCAACTGATGCTGCTGTTTGAAGCTCTCAACTCATCGCCCGAGGAAACGGCGTGCGCAACGGCGGCAAATTTGTCCGCGATTTCTTTCTCAAGCCTGGGTTTTCTGTCCCATGGTGTTGGGACTCTCTTTTCTCCATACAGGATTTCCCTATCACACACACGCCCAAGATACCCTGAACGAGTGAACAGGAAAATTTATATGACCCCCGCCGATTCTTTGCTCGCCACCCCGCACCACAGACGCGCAGCAGCGGCAGCGGTATCGCTGGGCGCGCGGGGAGGGGCACCGCAAGATCTAACCTCGAAGCCGAGGCGTACGCGGACTGGCCGTGCGTGAGGTGCACCTTCATCAACGCCTTCACGGAATTCGCGTGCGGAGGCTGCGGTGGCGCGAACAAGAAGCGGGACCGCTTGCTGCGGGAGAGGAGGGAGGAGGCCGAGAAGCTGAGCAGGCTGCAGACCGCCCGCCGACGTCGAGACAGGCGAGTCTTGAGCGCCTGCTTCCGCCGCTGTAGCAAAGTTGGACCCCAAGTCCAAGTGCATTGGAGGTGCACCCGGTCTGTCTTGCACCGCAGCAACGGCAGGAGGTTGTGATGTTGTCGCGAGGCCGATGGTACTTCGTGTTTTCCTTTGCAGCATTTTTTTATTTTTTCGACCGTGAATAGCTAGTCTACCATTTTCGTGGGAGAGATGTTTTGTTTTGGTCCATCAAGGACGCTGCTGTGCTCTCTTGGAACGGATGAAACCCCCAAGCATGGAAAAGTGGGAGCGCTTTACGGGGTAATTCAAGAAGTCGTTTCTTGTGGCGGACCTCGGCGCGTACATAACCATTTACGAGTTGTCTTACGAGAGTTTGGTGTTCGGTAACCGGTGCTCTGTTTGCGTGACACACGGACAACGAGACGCACTACGCTGTTGGCATCAGGTCGTCCCGATCGCGCGGAATCCCCGAAACCAGGTCTCTAAAGGAGCAAGCGTTGAAGGACGTGTTGGAAGACAGCAGCGACTCCGAAAACGACGACCACAACCGGCGGAGAGAAAGCCCAGCTTCCCATACAATGAAACCGGTCGAGGACGAAACACCGGTGTCGACGGTATCCGCGTCGGAGACCACGAGCGCCGCTCCGGCAGATGATAACACCGGCCGGGCGAAGACCCTGCAGCAGCACCCAGGTACTGGTGGCGGTTGCGTTATCAGTATTCTCCCTCCCGATCTGTTACTGCAGTGCGCGGAGTATCTGGGAGACGCTCGTAGCCTTTGCCGCGTACGCGAGGTCTGCGTCGGGTGGCTGCTAGCCCTTGACGACCGAGAGGCCGGGAACCGGCTCTGGCGGCCGCTGTTCTACCGCCTTCGCGCCAGCGGTTCGATCCACAAGGCCACCGACGCCACCGGGCAGCAGAACCGACAGCTCAAGGTTTATGACCTTGGCACTACGCCGCCAAACCGCGGCAGCAGTGCGTCGGCGTTCGGGAACGGCCTCACGGCAGGCGTGTCCACGCCGAGCCCCTCGCTGAAGACGAGATTATCGTCCGGAGGGCCCGCTGCTTTGGCGGCAGGGAAGGGGACCCCGTGGTCTGCGGGCTCGGGTTCCGCGGCGGCGGCGGTTGTTGCTTCTTCGTGCGTGGTATGCGGCCTGATTCAGAGGGACGGGTACTCCGGTAAGGACTGCGAGATGTGCGCCTCTGCCTTGGTGGTGGTCCGAGGCCGGGAATCTCCGGCCATGCCGCGACTGGCCTACACCCGGGTCAACCTATCGGGAGGGGGCGGCTCTTCTTCTTCCTTGTCCTCCCCGACGACGATGCGCCGGCAGCAGCACCCGGGATGGCTAGCCACCGGGGCCGGATCTTCTCCGTCCCCTGATCTCCGACAGAAGGGACCTGTCGGGGGCATCATCCCCCCCGGAGCGACCGCCGATGGTGCTCGCCAGGCGGAGAGGAGCAGCGGCAGCGGCAGCAGCAGCGGCGGCGGCGGCGCACAGGGCCTCGAGGAGGAGTTTGGTGGGGGTGCGCGCAGCGTTGACTGGCATTTCCTGGTGAAGAGACTGGCGGAGGAAAAGCGGATCGCCCGCGGGTGGGGGTCCCTGCAACACGGTTGGGTGTGGCTCCAGCGTGAGCTCCAGGTGAGAAGGGGCGGCGTGATGGTTGGCGCGGATGACGTCGATTTTGTATCATTCAGGCTTTTATGTTTTCGTTCTAGAAAGGGGTACTGTGGATGGTTGGCTTGTGACCACGCAAGGCGTCCGCGTCAGTTCGACCAGTACGGATATTAGAAGGTACTGAGCGGAGACCGGGACGTTTCTAATGTGAAGACAGCAGCAGCAACAACAACAACAACTACCAACAACAACGGGCAAGCAGGTGTGTGGTGGAAGGACCTCCCTGTTCTCGCGCCCCCTTTGGTGCTGTGCGCGCTGGAGGTTCGTTTGTTCCGAACGTTTGGCAGCGGGCGAAAGGCTTGGTATCCGTTGGCTCATTGTGGAACCGCTTGTGTGACTACTTGTCCTCTTGTGGAGTGTGTTTGTTGCTGCTTTTTTGCTGATCCCGCTACATACACGCGCATGACAGTAGTATTTGGTCGGCTCCGCGCGAGCGGCCATCGCAAGCCCGGCGAACCACAGCAGTGTATGCATAGACTTCCAAGTTGAACCAACGTTTCCTCCGACTAACAACTGGTCTGCCTGCGCCCCCCTCCATCTCCACGCCTGATTGTTTCCGTGCAGAACATGCTCCGTCGACGACGTGGACACGAACAGCTCGGAGCCGCTCCCTCCCTCGCAGCAGCGGTGCCCTCCCCCCCCCCTCCTCAAGTCGAGCCAGCCGCTCACTTTAGCGCCTCAGGGGTAGGAACGCGGGGGGGAGCCTCCCATCCCGGAGCGCAGCAGCAGCAGCAGGCGAGCACTCCTACGGCGGCCGGCCGGGCCGCAGCAGACGGCGAGCCGGACCCCAGGATAGCCCGCCTCGTCCGCAAGCTGTCGACCAAGAAGTGGGTGGTCCTGTACGACAGCCTCAAGGCCACCTTCACGCTCCAGGCGGAGGGCATTGCCAGGGAGGTCGTTTTCGCGGCCGCGGCTGCAGCAGCCGGGGCCGCCGCTCGGGAGGACCAAGGCAAGGGAGTTGTGGATGCGTGCGGGAGGCCGGGGGCTTCTGCTGGCCTGGAAGGGCTGAAGGGATGCGTTGCTGCGTGGGAGGCGTACAAGGATTGGTGCGAGGAGGTGAGAGCAGGGCTTGCGTATTTTCTTGATTGATGGCATCGACCGCGCGAGCTGACCGGCTCACCGATGAAGACACGTCAGTCGCGTGGAACGGGATAGAAAATACGAACGCTTCCTAGGCAAAGGGTAAGGGTCCTACCGGCAGGAGGAGGCGCAGGAGTTGGGCCGTGCGTGTGTGTGTATTTCCAGGGCATTTTTTTTGTCAAGGTTTGTTTTCCTTGGCCGCTGTGATGAGCAATAGTCGAGTCGTTGGCGGAGGCTGTTGTTTTGCGATTCGATCCTAGGCGTTTGGGACACTGCTGTGCATTCCAGGAGCCTCTTGGACGTCTAGCTTGCCGCCTTCAAGATTGCAGGCGATTCAACAAACCACGTCGCACTTTATCTCGATCATGTGCCTCGCTTTTTCTGTCTCTGTCTTTCTCTTTCCGCCGACACGCGGTATCCGGTGCTGCAGGTGGACATGTACTGTGAGCTTCTCAACGAACACATATCTGCAGAAAGGTACCGCACGGCTGGCGCCGGATGCGGTCGGGGGGACAACACCCCCTACATCCGAGACACGGCGCTGATAAGCTTCCGGCATTCCTTCGCGCTAAACGTCCAGGTATGCCACCACTGCCTAGAGAATCGGTATCGTCAGGTTTGGAACACCCCGATGCCTGTCTTTCGTTTCGGCGCCTGCTTTGTTTGGCTGGCTGTCAACGTGTTCAGGGCTTCTTCACGACTCTTGGCTTGACGTGCACGTGTGTTGCGAGCAATTTGCTTGTGTGTTGCGAGTACTGTGGAAATTTGTACAGCACGCGCCGTTGGACCGATATAAGAGCTCGATCGCTCTCGGTTACGAGAAGATGGCGTCATCATCGAGCAGCTAGTGTCAACAAGCCTTCGATGATTTTTTTCTGGCGAAGTCCACATACAGATAGCGCCCGCACTTAAGAACTTAGCAGTTGAGAAAAGGAGACTCGAAAAAAAACACAAGGTTAAAACCTAAGCACCATTTGTGAGCCCGGATAAGAACCCCAACACTAAAACCTATGTAGCAGCCATTTGTAGCCCATAAGAGGAACTAAGAACCCCAGCCTCCGCCGAAACTAGAGGCTTTCAAGTGCGGGCGCCATCTGTATGTGTTGCTGATGTTCTTTCGCTGATAAGTTATCGAGTGTAGTTGATCACTGTGTCGTCTGCGGCATGCTCGAAAGTTTGCAAGCGTATACCACAGAGAAGGTAGTTGCTGCAATTGTTCCTGGGCAACACACATCTGACTGATCTCACTCCGATGCATTGTTTCTGGGCAACGCACGTCTGGCTGATCTCACTCCCATCCGTGCTTCAGTAATCACAACGGCTGCCTTGCAGCGATCCTTGCGCAAGCCGGCCTTCCTACCATTCCGCCTTCCTACCATTCCTCGCGCTCATCAACCGTTCCTTGCGTCCTTGCGCATCTTTCAACCCGCCAATGACGCTGACACAAACACGCAGGTTTGCGCCATGCTGCGAATGGCGATATCCAAGGGCATGCCTACCCCAGGCACAGACTCATTCTCGGCTACCGGACCACCCCCTAAGGCCGCCCGATACGAGCCCGGTAGAGGCGGTGCCAAGCAAGACAACCCGAGATCAGACGCGGCGACGTCGACGGCCGGAGATGCCGACGAGCTCTTCACCGACCTCGAGTTGATGGAGGACTCAAGAGCGATCGATTTTTCCGTCAGGTCGTTCTCGGGGCCCGGCGGCGGCGGGGGCGCGGGCGGCGGGCCCGGTAGCAGGGGGGCGTCGACAAACAGCGGTGCCTGTGGCGGCGGCGTTGCGGGCAGCAGAGCGTTGAGGGCCGCAAGCGCCAGCCGCTTGTCTGTCGGGTCATCTCGTCCGGGCAACTACTACGACTGGTTTCTCAGCAAGCTGGAGGGGAAGGAGGCGGGGATAATCCGCGGGGACATCGACGCTCGCGGGAAGCGCGTGGTGCGGTCGCCGCCCCACGGGGAGGGGAACGGGGCGACCGGCGGGGGTGCGGGTGGCGTGTTGCAGACAGCAGCGACTCAAGCGGAACTGTTGGAGGTTGTCGGTGACATGGTGGAGGAGTTGGACGTGCCGGATGACGCCTTGTCGAAGGACAGGCACACGCAGGGTGAGCGTAGATCCTCGTTGTAGTTTCGTGCAACAGTCGATTTGCTTGCTGGAGTGGGCCACCACTTGTTGTTGTACTTGGAATGTCTTCGGTTGAAATTGCCGCGAAGTCGTTTTTGGACCTATGCTAGCTGCGCTCGTGGCGGAAATTTATGGATTTTCTCCGGATTTTTGTGCTGCTACATTGTTGCCTTATTATTTCTCCCTGTGTAGTAGTCTACGCAGATTTATGTAAGGTTAGGGTTCAAGGTTCAGCTTCAAAACGGTAGTAAGTCCGGAGGCCCACGAAGATACAGTTCGGAGTGAAGTGCGTCCTCATACAGGAAGTAATGCCGCCAAATTCGAACCGGAAGGGACACAAAAACAAGATCGAAGAAAGCTTCTGTAAGCGTCCGGCTGCGCAGGTGACGTGTGTATGGCGTCGATCAGTCTCGTTTGGCGTGGCCTGTCAAATGGGACTGTTAGAGGTGCTACACTCCAAATTGCCCAGTTGGTCGGACCAGAGGATGTTCGTCGTTAAAGTCAACAGCATAACAGCAAGAGAGCACACCATTGTTCGTTAGTCCTTAAGTGCTTCTCAACTGCTCGGCCCCTTTCTTCTCGTTCCACTCCCACATCAAAACACGTTTTGTTCCTGGCAGGCGCGATGCGAAGGCTCCTTCTTCTGCCCGTGAAGCGTTGGCAGGCGGCGGCGGCTCGCAACGACAACGCCGAGGGGGACCCTCGAAACCTGCTCATGGCAGGCCTCTCCCCTGCCCCAGGCAAGGAGGGTTTCCACCGCTTGCGCGGAGGGGCGGCGGGCCGAAGAAGGAAGGGTGCCCCACCGATGTCCTCCCTTGGGAAGGACGCCGGGAAGTCTTGGGAGCATCTCAGCACCTTCTTCGGCTGAGGTTATCCCCGCTCGCTCGCTGCTTTGTGAGAGGTTGTGCGGTTTCCGTGGGTGTTGCGGGGTGGGTGCGGACATGGAGCAAGCCTGGGGGCATAGGCGTGGGTCAGGTGCCTGCTGGCTGAAAGCTGGTTTGTGTGCTTTTGCCAGCGTCAACACTCGTCGTGTAGCAGCGCCTTTCGCTTCTACATTCTAACGTGATTTGCCGAGAATGTGAAGAAGTTCATCCCTGAAAGTATTGATCGTTGTTAAGAAATATGGATTGTGTTTGGTACTTAGCCACGGCTCGGAAGGCGGAACGGCCAGGAATACACGTGCTTGTCGGTGTTATCCGATATAAGCGTCGTTTGTGTCGACTTGTGTCTGCCACCATGGCTTGAGGGACAGGAAACGATTACCATAATATTACGATGCGTAATTTTTGCGTTGTAGTTTTTGACTTGCAGATTGTGCTCTTTTTGTATCGATGAATAGTTCTGGTGTATGTCAAGCACATGCCATATGATGTAAATATCGACGAGCGGAGGTATTGTTCAATAGCGTAGTATTATCCCTTACGGCAATAACGTAAGAACACCACGAGGTGCGAGTGTTCCAATTTTGAAGGATTTCGAATATTTAGTCAAGTTTCGCTCCGCGCGAAGGATCATGCCAAATCGGAACCATTCGCCGATGATACTATGTACTCGTTAGCAAATGAGCTACCAACGAGAACTCGTCGCTGGCTTAAGTCGTTTCACGAAAAGGGGCGACGCAATCTTTAAGGCGTGGTGTCCGCATTGGATGTTTTCGCGGCACAAGAAGGGTCTCCGACTGCTTGGAACCTCTCGCTACCGCTGTTGTATACTACAGGGCTACCTTGCCGGTCTGCTCTACAGGTGCTCCCTCCCCTTCTTCCTGTGGTTCGTTCTTGAAGGACTTGGCGATCTCGCGCATGGTAACGTAGGCGACGTTGGCCTTGGCGCTTTCTCTCTCCGCCTTATCTCGCTCTCCCTTCCATCTGTCCAGCGTGTCGGGCTCGGTCTTGTTGTCCGCCTCGAGTAATCTCACCTGGAAAGAGACGGAAAAAAACAAGTAGTAGATGGACGTACTACGGTAGCAATCGTATAATTTCGCAGTGGTACATTTTCCTGCCGAGACCAACAGAGGAAGGCCGCCGGTCGCCGCAGTCGGTAACCTCGTGGCTTTCAGATGACTCGGGACATATCGTCGAATCTCGACGCATTTTTTTTTGTATATTTAATTTGTCAAGGAACGTCCTAACAAGGACAGCGACAGAGGTGTGCAAGCAGCAATTTCGGGTTCACGTCGACAGTAGGTGGACGGCATTTACTTTCTCGAGATAAACACCCAGGGAAGCACTGCTGAAGGGCGGCGGAGAATAAATCGCTCGTGTGAAGCCGGTTGATTCGTCAAGAAACCTTGCTTAGTGGAATGCAAACACTGATGAGACTGCAAACACACAGACAGATCGTTTCCGCGTTATAATTTTAGCTATCAGAGTGACATCTCTTCATTGGCTAGCCGGTTAGCGTGGTAACTGTCAATGAGAGCAACACACGCAACCACGATACCCCGGCGTACCGCTATCAGGAAAAATGTCGAGTCGGGCAGAATTGCCGTAACACACGACCACACGTCAAAACAACCCGAAAATGTGTCGGAGGAACAACCATAGTATTATTTATGCTGTCATCAACCCCGTAACTCTGTATGTGTATATGCATATGGTATACATCACAGGGCACAGGGTCCCCGAACCTTGCCGGGACCTCGACTGCTTATGTTCAATTCTGATTAAAAACCTCAACAACACCCCTCGTAATACAGAGTCCCTCGTAGTCCAATGGTTAGGATACATGACTCTCACTCATGAGACCCGGGTTCAATTCCCGGCGAGGGAGAACTCTCTTTTTTTGGCCGACTCTTCGTCGAAGAGGTCTCCAACTCAACGACATTTCTAAGAATAGCGTCGTACAAGGTTGGTTGTTGACACATCCTCGTGTTTGCTATGCATGAAGTTTTTTGGCCCCTAGCCCCTAGTAAACCACCTTCCAGTTTTTGACATGATTCAATATTGTTCCAACCGTCTCAGGAGAGTCACATATACATGTGATGATGTGAGGCTCGTTATTAACGCAACGGAAAAGTCGTGCAATTTTCCACGGAACAGTGAAAAGAAAAACCTGTCTTTTTTCGCTTGTTCTATTCGTAATGTCATCGCAAAAAGTACGTTTCCTTCCCTGAATACACGCTTTGCTCGGCACACAACAGGTTGACTTGGTGTTGCTCACCATAAGAGTAGCGGTAAAAGCGCAATGGGCAGCACCCGACACAGAGGACAACACACTTCGAAAGATTCTATCCACCCGGCCTGCTGTTTTCAGTTTTTAGCAACAACAACAGGCAGGCGCAGGGCAGAGTGTCGCAACGTGGGTGTTGCTTGCGATTTCTTCAGTTTGCCAGCTCATTTTTCACGATTGCGACTTCCATCTTTGACCACCACCTGCCCAACGGTAGACGAGCTCAACAATCATAGGGCGGCAGCCGCGCTGACGGCCAGCATCATGTAGATGATCGCCAATCCGAAAGAATTACTATTAGCGTGTCGGAGGCCCTGTTGACGCTTCTGTAAAAACACGGATCCGTGAAAGTAGCAAGCCCCAACAAAAAATCCCGGCTCCTTCTGTTCACGTTCTCGGGAAAAACGCCTCCATAGTCTATATGTTCAAGAAAACGCGCTTCCGTGAAATGTTGTGATTTTTTTGTCGTGAAAAATAAAAATACCCCTATTAGTAGTGTGAGAATTCTACTGATCTACATGTAACAGCTCTCAACATATATATATACCTATGTTTTCTGTTATGACGACAGCAATAAAATAGGATATCTACTGGATGGTGACCCTCGCCAGCACCTCGAGTCATCGTATCGCAGGCCTAGCATCAAGGTTTCACCGCTGTGGTTCATCATGTTCGCTCGTTCGTGGATGTTGTCCGATGACAAAACCAACAACCAAATGAACACTCACCTTTCGATACATCTGTTTTCGGGTGTGTCCAGTCTTGTATACTACGCAGTCCCACGCGTCCAATAGCAAGACTACCAGGTCATTGTGTGGCACGTCTGGCATGCTCAAACCCAAGCGCCTCGCCAAGTTCAATGACCCCTGCAGGTACACGTGGGTACGCCCGGACGAGAAACCATCCATCGATTGCATGATCACCATCCATATCGTCTCAAGACAACATCAACTTTGATTTGGGGGTCATCGCACGCTTCATTCTTGCGAAGATATGGCTCCACACGCCACTATCGTTGCACAGAAAATAAACCTGTAAAGATTGCCACCGCAATTGCACCAGGGCTCACCATGAAGTCACCGCCTTTGGTCAAGCTCGTCAGGTGCTCAATAGATTCCGCCGCAAGCCCGTTGACCTCGAGCAAGTTGACGATCTTGGAAATAGCTCCTTGGGTTTCTTCGAGCAGTTCGTCGGCGCCGAGCCTATGCCGAGGTTTTCTACCCTCATCTTCCATCTCTCCTGCGTGTCGTATGTCGCAACAGACCCCGTTGCCTCTTTTGTCACGCTGCAGAGCCAAAGGCCCGGGTTGCCGTTGTCGAGTTGTAGTTTCCATTCAAATTTTGACGTTACAATATTCCTAAATACAAACACGCCTCTTATAACTCCGATTTCCCCCGCATTCATCTCTGTATGCGTAGCATCGTATTGGCTTCCGGCAGGGGAGGGAGACTGACTCCCTTGCCCGCCTCCCTCCTCGTACCCGCCTCACCAAGTCACCTCTACCAGCCACGTTGCCGGCTTCAAAAAGGTGGGGGTTAGTTGCAGTGGGATAGGGTAGTGAGAGATTGAGTTGTGATGGACAAACAACATCATTCTTTCACCCTCTGCTGCTCTAGACTCGACAACAACCAAGGTTTGATACTCTGTTCCTGCGATGCACCACATCGTACAAACGAGATTTTTGGAAACGTACCAGCTCGATGGAAGAGTGTCTAGGCCTGGTCTGTTGCCTTTTCGTCTCGTTGACAACCACTGGCTGGATTGCTGCAGGTATCAGCCCTGCCGCGCTTGCGTTCTATTGACGGTGTTTGCAAGGTTCAGATCAGGCAACAACTATCTGCGGGTTGTTCAACTTGGCCGCTTCGTGTCTTGCTGTTCCCCGCGGCGGAGAGCATGCAGGCACGCTCTCGTCGGCGTGGGGTCCACGTCTGCGAGTACGTTGAAAGGGGTTGGCGTGTGCATCGGCAGCGTACACCACATTGTTTTCAAGAGGCTACTGCCGTTGTTTGTTCTGTTCGCATGTGAAGATCTCTCTGTGTGTTTTATTATAACCATCGACCGCGCTAACCGGCTGACCAATGAAAACACGTCAGTCTTTGTGCGGTTGAAAACACAAAACACTTCTATCTACCATGAACTGGAACCCCGTGAGGGGGCAGCATGGGGGAGGTGTGTGTGTGTGTGTGTAAAGACGCGCAAGTACACCCACAGTACGCAACCTTTGTTGCGCTTGCCAGCCGCAGTTGATACATAACATCTGGCAGCGTGGGCGCAGTATTGCTCCATCCCTCTCCGTCCTCTCTCACCACATCTTGCGCCTTGCGTTCTTGATTTGTTCAGACAACGAGACCGCAGCATCTACGAGGGAGCAGACTGTCCTATAAGCATGCGAGAGGACTTGAGCGACGAGGACGTAAATCGCCTCAACAACGTGCGAAAGCAGATATGGGCGGCGGGATACACGGGCTTTTTCTTGGGCGGTGCCTGGGGCTTGGCCAACTGCGTCATCTATAAAGTGAGCCAGCAGCGGAGTATGCAAACCGTATCACAATTGAACTACTGTACAGCAGCATGGGGTGGTACATGGTCGCACGAGAAGCAAGGCGAGTAGGCAGATAGATACTGCTGTACGGTGGTGGAATGAAATGGTTGAGAGAACCCAACAGGAGTGTTGGCCCGCGCCCCTCCCCGAGAGATCTAGATGATGCGTTTACGGGCCTTCGTTCCCATCGTGGTGGTGCTGTACGCTGTACATGTGTGCCTTCTATGTTGTCGTGTCGAGCAGCAAGGGTGTCGTCGGGAGAAGCGCGCAACCCGATTCTGATGCCCTCATGGCAAAACTCTCTCGGGCAACATGGCGACGTCTCCTTCTGGAATGTGTGCTCGAAGGCGCGAGACGCACAGCTGACTTGAACTCCTTGGGTTATGTCCGAATCAAACAATGCACCATTTCACGGGTGCCGAACGGGCAACAGCATATGTGGCGTTTCACTGTTTGCACGTGTAGCGCTTCAAAGGCCACTGCTGTTTTTATGCACCCCTTGTTCTGTCCCCCTCCAATAGGCGTTACAAGCGAAAGCAGTCGAGCATTTTCCGAAGCAATCGGCCATCAAGTCCTTGCCCGTCTTGCAAAACAAGCACTACGTCATGTGCACGCTAGTGGCCGGGGCGACGGGGATGTTTTTGGGTGCTGGTATGGGGGGCATCAGAGGGAACGAACATCTTCGAGACATCTACGATAGAAGAACCGGTGGGGGGCTGACGGAACAGCAGGTATGTCCAGCAAGAACCAAAAAATTCCAAGTGAAAGTTGCTGAGCCCTCGAGCCCCGTACGTTCGACGTCGTTCTTGGCTGATACCAGACGACCACCTTCGCAACGTGTGGACAGTTTTTGTATTCTCTTTTCGGCATACTGTGGTAGGGACCTTCCGGCATTTTCTGGATTGTCACGGGTGGCGAAGAGGGTTATCCCACGAGATACCCATTCAGGAGGTTATTGCCATCTCGAAGAATTGTAGACTCTTATTTTAACTATTGCGGAGGTCTTTTCATGTGTCCGGCTTCGACCAACTAGAGATGGGCCTTCGGTATTTGGCAGCTGTGCGAGACCTGACACTCCCAGGCGTAGTCTACATGTTTGCAGTAGCAAGGCTGTGTAGCTCTTTGGAGCAGTACGCTTGCCAGAGTGATCCTTATGCGTGCTCTTGAATGATGACAACAATCGGAAAATTCCAAGGGCACTTGAATCTGATCGGTGTGTCCGCCTCGCCCCGATGGAATGGAGGATGGCAGTGACTGAGGCCTTCGTGAATCTTGGGTTGATGGCAGAAATAGCACTCGCCAACAAGCCACAACTTTGTCCTTTTATTGTGCGCTCACGCATATTCATTGTGTCGGCCGGTGGGCGCGGTTGATAGTTGTCGAACACGCACACAGGCATGCGCTGTAGAGTCAGGGTAGTCCATGTTGATCAAAGAAACACAAAACACATTCGCAGGAGGTGTTGACGACGTACCCCACGTCTTGTTGGAATATTACATTCTCTGAAGCCATGAATGACGTCTTCGGTTGTCATGAACGGCATCGTCTACTCTACACCCATAGGAAACGCCGGCATTACCGAGCCATCTGCCGCGCGACGCCCCCGAGCACCACGTCGCTAAGGCGTCCGCCGATAGCCACGCCCGACGGATGGAAGCGATACGATTGAAGAGAGAGCAAGACAAGGCAGAGCGTGACGGGACTTCCAAGTCGGGCAAATTCAAAGCTTGGTAGTAGAAAACCTTGCGGAGCTTCCTCAGATTTTGTCCAGACGTTCGAGGCTTGGTCACGCGCCTCTCGAGAGTGTGTGCGTGTTTGCGTTAGTCGTGAGTCTCCGTCGGCGCCGAGACACTTGCAGCGGCGCCTTTTTTGAGAATTCTGTCCGTTGAATCCGTTTCTTTTGCAGCGACGCAAGGCAAGCTCGCTCGTATCAAATAGTTTTCGGATTAGGCCAAGTGTGCCGTCGCCGTAGACACGTTATTATTTTGTGGTTGTGTAGGGTGCAAAGTTGGTCCTCCAGTTGCCCTTGCGCGGAGTCTCGTGTAGTTTTGCTATCTCAATGATGGGGTGGGGCGGTTTATGTGTAGACACTGTTGCACACCGAATTCGCACAGCAACTGTGGCTATGCCCAAACTAAAAAATGGTAAGGCTGGAGGGCGTGATATTTCTGATACTGCTGTTTACTCTTGGCATAACTTCTTTGTATGTGCGTCCCTTCGTCGCGTGTGGGCTGGACGATGAGCTATAATTATTTTATAGGACCCGAAGGGTGCGGCAGCGCTTGCGTGCAAGGGGGGTGTGATGTTTGTGCGCGGCAGGCGAATCGAATCCAAGCCAACGCCGCGAAGAGGTCCGGAAGCTTTCATGTGTAGGAGAATGTTGGGGACAGGCGGAATGTATGTTGCCCCGCCCCCCGTAGTATCGGACGGCTATGTATGTCTGTCGCCGTACGATTTCTGTCGTAGCTTTAGAATGTCCTACAAAAACGGCAACACGTATGAAAGAAAATGACACTGTGAAAGTCAATGACCAAGTTTTCTTTCAATTGCAGCGCCAAACACACGGTAAACCTTGTTGCACCCAGTTTTCGCACTAGTTACGTTTCATGACCCGTCCGTATGCTTTCAACCATTTGCGGACGGGCGTGTCAAGAAAATCTGGAGCGGACGTTGCAAGTAGATGGCATCTGATATGTTGCCAAATCAACTGGGACACACTTGATCATAGCAACATGAGCGTGCTCGCCGTGAATCTTGGAATGCCGCTTGGGCATACTTGCATTCTGAAACTGTCCTAGGGAACTGTACGACAAGACGCTGGTTTGGGCCTTTGGCCATCTTTCAAACGAGTATACCAAGCAGCCCTTACCGCCCCCTGTTGTATGGCACTCCATGTTGTGCATCCGCACATTATCACAACGCGTCCATTTGTACGCGGACGCTTCGATGGCAGGGTCCTGGGTGTCGCGTGACATGTAAATCGTGCACACGAAGAGGTTAGATTCCCGCACAAGGCTGTCATACTGATACGTACCTTCTTGCACACGACTCACAATTCTGCGCGTGCAACACTTGCCGTTGAAGGCGTACTACGCACACAGGCCCCACCGGTTTTCCGTTCTCGTCTAAACGCAATCAATCACCGCTGGCTGCACCACACCCTCCCTATCGTAGCTCTATCGTAGCTCCCTCGCCAAAGGCTGACAATGGCAGCAGCAAATTATGGCCGCAGCAAATGATGCCCCTCTTCCAACCACGAGTCTCCCCAGTCGACCGCACCGCGAAACCCGATGCTTCTGTAGTGGTCGAAGGACGGGCACATCGACGGATCAACTCAGCCAGTTCGCGACCGCCACAAATGATTCTCCACGTAGCATCAGCTCTGCCTACCCGTCTCAGCCACGAGGGCAACAATGGGAAGGGAAAGTGCTCCCCTTCGGTGGCCATCTACGAAAGTTAAATCATGCAAGCACGGCACCACAGGAACGCTCCCCGCTACTCCAGCCCTCAGTCCTTGCGGCGGCGAATTGATCCGTCGGTCCATGAAGCTTCGTGATTGGGCACTCCCTCTCGACAGATCCCTCGCTCGATGGTCGCGTTGGCATCATACGATGTAACCGCTGGCTCACGTGATGTCATCTGGAGCAGGCGGTGGCGGTGCCGCTGTCAACTGCAGTTTTTTTAGCGGGTCGCGAGTGAATAGATATGGCAAAGAAGAAGCTTATGTGATGCACTTACAGTCCAGCGTCTTCGCAGGCGGCATTCCGGCCCAGCAACAACCGCTCGAAGCATACTGCACGATGGCCATTCGCTGCAATACTATCATATAGATGCGTACGCAGACCCATACAGAACAAAGGAGTTGAAACCTGAGTGTTGTGAGGAGCGGAAGAAGTAATACTCATCGGCCCATAACAAGGCAGCAGAATGGAGTATCGAAACTAAGACTATAAGTTGTCGTGTGTGCACTTGCTGGTCTGCCTCAAACAAGCAAGAGGGCGTTGGTCTGCTGCAGGCATAGGCGTATTTCGGAGATCAACTCCTTTCAATGTGCGCCTTCCGTTGGGTTGGTGATCGCGTGACCCTTCGCATATCTCCCGTGGACGAGTGAATCCGACGTGACCGACAATTGCTCGTAAGCGACTATGAGGATGGCTCGGGAGGAAAAGTCGGCAGAAACCGGGAGGTGACTTGGGGGAAACTACACGGCGCTGGTGGCAGCGAGGCGAGTCCTTCCTTTGGGTATCGAGGATGGTCCGGCTGATGAGAGGGGGGCGGCGCATCCCGTGCTGGCCGGTGTAGCAACTAGTCGTGCCACTGCCGCGGGGGCTGCATCAATAGTCATGTCCGCAGGTGGAGCGGTAACTAGCGTTGGATCGGAAGATGTAGGATTCAGGAGAGGTCCGTCAGCAAGCCCGATCGCCGAAGCAAGACACTGCTGTGTCCGACGTCATCTTGCCACTAGAACTAACCCATATTCGGTGGGCACTGGGGTGGAGCAATCCTCAGACGATGTCTCACCATCTGAGGGCGATGCGTCATCGGCGGTTGCCCCACCACGCGCTCACCGATCTAGGGGCAATCCGACTGGTTAGTCAGATGGCGTTGGACACTGCAGTGTCTTCTTGCGGCGAGCGCGCTTGCTGACAGGCTGACCTCTCCTGAACCCAAAATTCCAGATTGACCCAGATCTTTCGACCCAATGCTCCACCTGCGGACAGTACTGATACGGCGCTGATTATGCAGCTCCCGCGGCAGCAGAACGACTAGCTGCTACTACAATAGCATCAGCCGCCGCAGGAGATGACGCCCCCCTCTCATCAGCCGGACCACCCTCGATGCCCAAAGGAAGGACTCCCCTCGTGGCCATCAGCGTCGCCGCAGCTTACTCCAAGTCGCCTCTCGGTTTCTTCAGACTGCATTCCTCTCTAACAATCTTGTCGCTAATAGTCAATCGTCGGTCGAATCGGACACAATCGCCCCCGGAGGGATATTTATATGCGAAGGGTCACTCGATCACCCACCCGACGGAATATCCACCAAGAATATAGTTGATCTCCAAAGTACCTCTTGGATGCAGTATACAAAACGCTCTCTTGCTTGTTTGGGACGGACGAACCAGCAATCAAACACTTCAGGGCGAGAAAAAAAACATAAAAAAACTCAAACTTTGCTCCCCAGATAAACGTTTTGGTCTGTGTTCGATTTGTGATCAAGAGAGAGCAGAGCACTTGCTTCTGCTGGCCAAAACTCCATGGACTGGAGTAGACCAGTACCAGCCCTCCCGATTGTCTTGCGTTCGACCTGCCAACACGGTTCTATACCAGTAGTTGCACGCCTCTCTCACGCTTGACTCCACCCTGAGCATTTTTTTAGAAAGTAAACATAACCTTACAGAAAGGCTGCCTGTTCGAGCACATTTTCCACTCGCGAACACGGGTCCAGAATACTTGTTGCATCTCAACAGCCTGCTACCGTCTAGTGAACGATTTGTGGAGAGGGGATGACAACCATTAGACCGCGCGAAAAGGTCGGACTTCATAATACTTGTGGTATCACCAACCTACGTTCCATCGTCGTCGTCTCCGTCTCCTTCCACCTCCAAGCTAAAGTCGCCCCCGCCCACGGAGCACACGGCACCGCGTATTTGCGTCGCGAGCACGGTGGCGGCCCCAAGCTGGCTACGAGACTGTCGATAAGACGGCCAAAACAACGGAAGGAATAGCCGTAATGGCAGTTGGTACAGATTGATCTGACGGGAAACGGACAGGGTGGTAGTGGAATTGAAACATTCATCAGCATGGGTGACTGATACTGTACGATCAGTCGCGGGATGGATCGTTGTACCATGGTGTGGGGGCTGCGGTATGACTGTCAAGCGTAAATCGACGTTGCTGCTGTGTGACACGCCGACAACCTCCCCTTTGACGTGACGTAACAAGGACAGAAGATGGCGTTGTGGCTTGAGAATGGGACTAAAAACCGCACTTACCATGACAAAATCTTCCAACATGCGCCCCTGTGATGCTGCAGAAGATGATGCTGTTCTTGGTCCTGCTCCTTGAGGCCCTACTGCTGCATTTGGTGTCCGATGAGCCCCTGACTGTGAGCACGGCCTGCCCAACACACACAACAATACGGCAAACGGCAGAACCATTAGAGACGAGGCTCGAGTCTAACGTAAGGACAGAGAGCTAACACTCCAAACTTGTGTGCCATAAGGAAGCTGCGCTGCTGTTGCTACCACGGTCATGTTGACTCCACGGCCACGCAGTGGTGTTGACCTGTGTCTCGGCGCAAAGCCACAGCTGGGGACACCCGCAGATCAGCAACCGAGGTCCTTCCCGTCACAAGAGCACGCTCCGCTCACCCTCTTCCTCGTCGCGCCCTTCTCGTCACAAATCCCAGTGCCCTTGCTGTTGCCAACCCCACCCTCATGGTGCAGTGGTGTTGTTGTGTGTTCGTGTTGTACGTACGGTATCAATGATTGCTGCGCACAGCGGCGGCGGCAGCGGGCGGCGTGGGTTGATGGCATGAGTGACCCGCGGCGCCTCCTACCCTCCCTCAAGGTACACTTCGCGTACCCCCCAGACCACTTGAGGGCTGCCGGAGCAAACGCACCATTTACGAAGGGAAAACTGCACGCGAAGCCTTGCTTCACTTGTGCAACGATGAGAATAGCCGCATCAGCAGCAGCCCGTGCTTTTGCCAAAGCAGCTCGACGAACGGCCAGGTGAGTTGTGTTGAGAATTACCGACCGTTGGTTGGCGTACGCACAGTGGGGTCTAGTGGTGCGAGCGCTGCAACCGCACACAGACAGCAGCAGCAGCAGCCGCTTGAAATGTACCGCCGTCCTTATTGTTGGCGAGTGAGGTAGCAGTGGAAAAATATGACTTTCTATCATCACGCACCCACGCGCTCGATGCCTGTGTCATCAGAGCAGTAGCGCTGCACGTCCAACACTTCACGAAAACTATGCTGAATATCCCTCAAAGGCGGCGTAACCTCTCGTATGATCCCGCGCCCCATTCCTCGTCCACCGCTGTCACAGGCCAGGACAGATTGGGGAAGGCGTCAGCCACGGCGAAGCTGGGCGAAAAATGGCGGCAACAAGAATGCGAGCCATCAATACTGCGACGGGGGTGAGTGTTCGTGGGTCGTGCCTTCGTTCACACTGCAAGGCCGCACATCCGCACATGCGTATCATCTGGTGCTTGCCGCAGTGCTGTAGACTCGAGCGGACGTCGTCGTTGTGGTGCTTGTGGTGGCGGTAGGTTTCGACGTGCAAGACTCCGTCGCGTAGCGTTCTAAGGTAACAGCAGTTGTTGAAGCAGTCCGCGGCTGTAGTCCCGCTTGAAGGTGATCAACTAGAGGTTGAGGCGATGCTTGCTCGGTCCGGGCGGGAAGGCGAGGAGGGCCGGGGGTGCTGACTTGATCCAGTTACACTCCATGACGAGGACCGAGCTCTTCCAGCTGAAACCCAGTGGTACCATGTGGTGAGCTTCAAGATAGGCGTTGATAAACCCGCTGCAATATGCTGCACTCTTATCGCATCGCATCTAGAGAGACGGTGACGACATTTCTCTGAATTCCAAGTGGCCACCCGCCACCACCACCGATTCCCACCCGTGCTGCCGCCCCCCCCGCGATCACAACCCCTGGCAGATTCAGACACACGTCGGGGCAGCCGCCGTACTCGTTTCAAAGGTGGTGATGATCTCATGTTCATCATCAGTAGCGCCCACTTTTTTGGAAGAGGAAGAAGAGGATGAAGATGACGATGGAGGACGGAGGAATTGAGACACCAGCATTGGCGCGGACGCCAAACAACTAGTGGTAGGGAGGGGGCATGACGGTGGTGTTGGGCCATAACGGAGTATTTTCAACCGCACGTCTGGTCTTGCGTTTTCGGTTTAGACGCTGGACGATAGTTCGGGGACAACGAGAGTGCAACCTGTTGACCTTACCATTTCGTGAAGCTTGTTTGGTGCGATACTTTTCGTCGACATCGCCGACACTCGTCATTGTTTGGCGCTCCAATAAGGCCCAAAGATCACGACGCAAGCATGATCACCCCCTGTTTGCGACCAGCACCTTTCGATGGAGCTAGGACGTGGTTTCTCTGGCTGCGGGATTGCAATCTCCATGAAGACCTCAACAAGTTTTCTTGGAGAACTGCCCCAAACCGATAGTCCCTTCTGAGATGATCGAGCTTGCTCAGGTCTGATAGGGATAACTGCCGAAACATGGGCCAGCCCTTGGATTGCTGTGCCATCAACTCGTGGTAGTGACTACCGTCGACACACACGAGCTGTGACTCCATGGAGTACGTCGCAAAAGCAAATTCCGCCGCACCCTACCACGTTGCCGCCTTTCCTTGACAAAGAATGCTCTGGTGACGAAAGTGATCGCAGCAGCAGCCAACTCGCAACACCTAACAACACGCAGCTGCGTAACCCTCGAGTTCGTTCGTTTCCCGAGTACAGCCAGCTCGTCCGTCCGTCACGCAATCCCTCTCAAGAACTAGGAGACAGACGTTGCGTAGTTTTAATCAAAACAACTACCGATACAGTATGTGACCGTACCGTGAATTCCGGGTATGTTGCCACTAAACCCGGTAGACTGCAGCTCCCACGACACGTACAAAAAAATTGACCCACGAGAAACACTTTCCTTTCGAACTGAACCCAGAATCGTACGTTTGTTACGAAAACACATGAAGATAGTGGTATGCTTCATCTACGTCCGGGGCCGCTTTCCGCCCCCGTCATAACTGCTGCTGCCGGCGCTGGCCAGTTTGGCGGCCGCTTTCCTCGCCTCTCTTTCTGCCTCGGCACTAGCCTTCATTAATCACATGCAACGGGCAAGTAACAACGCGGGCCAGGAACAAATTTGGTGCACAACAGTTTGCTGCAAGCAGAACGCTACGTGCATGTTGTTGAAGATGTTACCCGTTTGGGACAGCAGTTGCTACTCGGTTTGTGTCTACCAGCATGTCCTGCCCAAGAATACCACATAAGTCCAACCACACACACGACCCGTGTCACCAGGGGTGGGGATGACCAAACCCGTTTCCAGTGTTACGACAAATGAGAACCAGGCAAACAACGCTCCCCCCGCCTACCCAGGGATGGAAACGAAGTCTGTGAGGGAGAGGAACACAACGGGTAGGCCCTGACAGAAAACTCTCGAGATACGGAGACCCGTGGAGACAGGCTCCTGAACCGTGGAGAGCTCGGTCGATTAACACTCCCGTGGCACCCTCCAAAAAGGACCAAGACCACATAACGAGGAGCACTGTCAAATGGCACCGCTGGTGTCTGGTTAATTACGTAAATTCCCTCTGTGGCATAAGTTGCTACGGAGACCGCGAATGCGTGCAATTCAAAAAGGGCTGTCAATGACACACGGGTAGATGGGAGAGATCGGAACGGTTCATGATGTGACGACAACAACATACCTTCGCCTCGTCCCCTGGCCCCAGCATGGCCTCCGCCTCGTTGTCCGCCCAAACTCCCCCGTCCTTGTCTTCGTCTTCGGAGTCGCTGTTCGTACCGCCGCCGCCACGCCCACCATCCTTTCCGCCGCTTCGCTTGTTCGACCCCTTCCGCTGCCCCCCCCCATCCTCCTCCTCCTCTTCCTCGTCCTCCTCCACATCGAAAAGCTGCTCCCGGGCCTTGAGATCCTTCTGCTTTTGCCTCGCGACCTGAAGGAGCGAAGCGAACGAATGATGTATAAGTATTCGGTAGACGTGTGATGCAGACGATGGGTGGTACATGAGCCAAGGCAGCGAGCGAATGATGTTGTAATGTAACATTTCGGTAGATGTACTATGCAGACGATGGGTGTTACAGGAGCGAAGGAGTGAGCGCATGATGTTGTATGGGCATTTCGGTAGGCGTGTACAGGCGATGGGTGTTATGTCAGTGAAAGAAGCGAACGAATGATGATTGATTATTTTGGTACACGTTTGCAGACGGCGATGGGTGTTGCGCTAGCGCGAATAGCCGGTGTGCTTGAGGGGGGGATTGGGGTACTCCTTTTCAGCTGACCATTGACGTCGCACCTATCCCCAAGGCGGACCACTGCTACAACGGCACTAGTGATAGCCGGGACACATAAAACTCGCGTACCCCGAAACACACGGCCGTCACACGATACCATATACACTGCTGTACTACGAGGGCACACACCGAACCGGCACCAATGATGCCAATGCGAGTTGGGGTGTTACACTATTTTTTATCTTGCAGCAACGTATTATACACCCCTCGGCAAAGCCAACTTGCCTGGATAGCGGCCAGATACTGGCCGTACTTGTTGCCGAAGATGTTCTTGTTCCCCCCGGCCCCTGTGGCACACCCCCGGCAGCCGGTGTTCACATCTTCTACCACGGTCCCAGCCGACAGATACTGCTTCGGCACCTGCACACACAGGAAAACGTGCGAGTACGCAAGAGAAAATGAAGTGAAGGAGGCACGCGGTCACGTTGTCGGGCTCGACGGGCGAATGGTAAACTTCGAAACGAGGCTAGGCGTTTCCGGATTATCGACAGCATTCTTCAACGAATACTTGGGGATCGAGACGGCTGTAGTAGTGTTGGGGGGAGAATTTTAGTTCTAGACTACATCGATCTCACATGGCCAGGCCGCAGCTGGCGACAGGGAATAAACCAAGACTCGCTTCGGCGTATCTGGACGGTCGCGACTCACCCTGCAGATGCTGACGGTACCGAACTTGTAGTTCTTGGTGTTGATGACGTAGGTGCTGCAGAGTCGCTCGTACCCGGGTTTCTTCCATTTGGCCATCAGAGGGCCGTCCACAAGTTTCTGCAACACCACGAAACGCATCGTGTCGCCGTCAGATTCGATATTGTTTGGTCAGCGTGCGCGCGTCTCTCAGTGCTGAATTTTCGTGCTGCAGTACTTGCATCCTCGGCAGCGCCAGCCAGTTGCAAATATGACAAGCTCCAGTTGACAGACTTGGCGAGCGCAGGGTGATCATTGGCATCGCCGGCGCTGACCGGTTAACCAATGAGAAGACTTCACTCGGTGCGGCAACCCCCCTCTCGACAACAACGCCTACAAAGCTCACGATCTGGTGTCTCGGAGGAGGGCTCTTGCGGGCGTGTACGCATGCGAATGTTACCCCCCCGGCGAGCCTAGTGCGGTGAGAACCCGGCGTGCTCCGTCCGGGCTTGGAAGGGATGCGAGGTCAATGGTCTAACGACTACGGCATGCAAGGCTATGAGTACACCCCCCCCCCCCCCC
>CACKRE030005096.1:130776-140791 GCA_902602495.3 Ectocarpus sp. CCAP 1310/34
CCCCCCCCCCCCCGGCGACCATACTTCAGCAATGAGACATTCCACTGTGCACTCTGTACCGAAAAGCGACCAAGCCCCTCTTCACTGCACTCACGTTGCGAATGCAGTACTCCAGGACGTCCTTGGTGATGACCTTGTAGACGTAGTGCATGTCGTAGACGTAGCGAGAGCGCTGCCACGTGATCTGGAAGACCGGCCACAGCGCCTCGTTCTTGCGCTTGCCCTCGTGCTGTTCGTTCACCTCTGTCGGCATCGAACGCAATCATCACCCCCCCACCAACAGAGATGGGCGAATGTCGGTTGTGTTGGTAAATCACAACCACAACAGCAGTAGGGCAAACCGCGGTGAGTGCGTGCAGCAGGTTTAAGGTTGCGCCTCGATTTCAGGACATGCGCGTGTCGTTGCCAAGAACAAAGCTACTCTACTGTTTGCGATGAAAAGCGTTTGGGTTTCGTCAGGTGGAAAGGCGCGACAACGGCATCCTCTCCTTGGCGCTGTCGGTCTACCGCTGGAGACACTCTAGAATAGTAAACATAGCACAAAAGTCTAGCCTTCACCGAGGTTGAGACGGAAGACTGCGGTAGGGCCATCATCAGGTAGGTTAGTGGTCGGTCGGTCTGCCTTCGGTACATCCCGTAAATGTCACAAGATAACACACCCCCTGGACCGACTTTCAAATCTCGATTTCTCAATAACAGCAAGAGTCACGGCGCCGAAAACGGCGGCGTTGGAACCGCCCCGTCGAGAGCTTTCCAAAAATGTATCGTTTCGTTTATGCATCCTCTTCGTCGTGGAGTAATCGAGCATTGAAAATCGGTCCACGGGGGTGTGGTATCTTGTGTCATATACGGTAGTTCCGTTGTCGCTATCAACGACGTAAAAAGCATTGGTGTGTAGCTGACTAATTAATACTCTAGTGGTCGTGGTGCTTCTCAACAATTGGGATCGACTCCCTTTGTCAACCGAGACTTAAGACCGTACCTTCCCAGGGATGCGTCAGGATTGGCGATAAGTGACAAGATACATGCACACAGCTTTTCACGGGGCTGCTGTTGCACCACTTCGACGAGGTAATGAGCTAGAGTCAAGGGGACCGCCCCGCGACCGTGGTGCGCTCCACCGCACTGCAACACAGCACAACACACCGCCAATGCGAGCGATGACCAGGGCTAAGGTGCAGACAAGAGTGGAGGGAGGCGACACATCACATCCCGGCAAAGGTCACCAGGACGCCGCACGTCGGTAGTGCTGCTGTACATTGCTGTACAAATACCGCCGTTGAGGCGTTGAGGTGGCCCTGCGTGCTGATGCCAGCAAGCAGCCTTAGACCACAAAGCCTAGCGAAATAAAAGCTCCTGGACAATAAAAAAACCCTAGACCTAATCACTTTTATGGCCCCTTTGTAAGTGCGTTGGCGAACGGCACACGATTGCCTTCGACCAAGGGCTTGACTATGTGCCTTCTGAAGGGCGGTAAACAAGCTTCAGGTAGGTTGCCGCGTGAGAAACAACCAGCTGAGAGAACCATGGTACTCACTTTCCCGCAGCTCGTTTTCGAGCGCGTTGAGGGTTGGCTCGAGAATCTCGAACCCGGGTGGTGGGCGTTCTTTCCTCGCAAACCTCGACATCTTGGCGGGATCCTTCTGCGTCACAGCGGCTACACAGCAGCTGTGTGTGTGACCAAGCACACCTGCTCCAACAGCCAACCTCCAAGCTCACCCAGGGGTTCCGCATCCTGCACAATTACCCCTCCCTACGAAACAGACGAAAAAGAGAAGTCCCCCCGCATTACCGCCGCCGCTAGGCCACAGAGCATTATACTCGAGCCACACACAGCTCAAACAGCCAGGAAGCAGCAAGCACGAATTCTCCCCATTTGTAATCTATACATCTCGCGTGTGGTGGCCCATTTCGTTTGCTTTGGCGAGGACGGGGGGGGTAAACACAGCGAGAACTTCCCAAGAGCTTGGTGATACTTCCCACAGGAGACCAGGACCGCTGACTTTCGAGGTTTGGACCCTTGACGAGAGACAATGTCCAACAACGTCAGCAGCAGCAGCAGCAGCACCAGCAGCGCTGCCGGAGCGCCTGAGCTAGGACCTCAGAGCAAGATTTCTATCGTCCCGGACGGGTCGGCTGGATCGAGCCCACACGGGAGCGGTCATAGCGTTGTGGAGAAGGCACACAGCAGCCCCGCGAATGGTGTCGAGATCTCGCCACCAGCACCGGCACCACCGGCAGAAGTAGTCGTGGTTGCCGCTAAGAAGGCCGACCCGCCAAAGCTGGCGTTTAACCCCATCAGCCCTGGGCTGACCAACGTCAAGCTACCGCTGGGCCCTTCACCCAAGGAGGAAGCGAAAACGGTGAGGGAGGATTGTAGGGTTTGGTGTGTGTATCGCGTGTTCATGTCAAAAAGGTGCGCGTCTAGACATGTTGTGTCGAGTTTCAAGTTTCCAGCCTCCCTCTGTACTATCAACAAGAGCATCCAACCATCCAACCTGCTATTAACTACCAAAGTGCCACACACCCTAGGCTTCGTGCGCACGGCGCGCACGCTACACGACGTTCGTTGCTCTAGCGGTGATGTTCTTCTGCTCTGAGGATACTTGTGGAACAATCTTGCCTGCACCTGCTCAAATCGAACGTTGGAGTTGTGCTGTAAGGATCTACGGCCTCGTATCCTTGTCTGTACGGCATGCTTGAATCACAACGTACTACTGCTGTAGGCTCAGCTGTACCGGTACGTAGCAGTACTGTAGTAGCAACTCAAAAACGCGTTGTGTTTCGAGAGTTACGAGCAACGAATTGTCCTATAGACTGACTACACCTGTGTTCGGGTTATCTGTCGTATCTTGTCTCCTTGTTTGTCCTCCCGCGGAGCATTTTTATCAAGCACGTCATCGACCGTGTAGTACTCGTAGCATTTCTGCCGAGTAGGACCCCCCCTTCCGACTACGCACTCCTCCTGCGGTGCTTGCCTTCGATATTGTACACATCCGACGGCACCAACCTCTGCTGCAACTCCTCCACTTCCGCCGTGGGTCCCGGCTACAAGCAACGCTCTACAAGTCGTAGGCTGTTGATGACGTGACTTGTTTCCATCAAAGAAACATCTTGGGGAACCAAGGTGTGCCAAAAATTTTGTGTTGGTTTGGTGTGATGGTTAACAAGTGTTGTTCCTGATCGTTTTCCTTCGATCCGCATACGCTGGTTTTCCCCCATCGTGCAAGGCTTCGCCCGAGAAAAAGGAAAAGGAGGAGCCGCCTGTGGAGGCTAAGGTCGGTGACCTGGTAGAGTTGTTCATGGGGAGGGGCCAGGTTCGGGGCATCCGACAAGAGGATGGCATGCTCGAAGTGTGGGCCGTGGGCTGGGAGATGGCCGGCGAGCAGAGGGCTCGCTTCTTCGTCCCGAGGGAGACCGTCAAGGTGGTTCCGACGGTGTACTACAAGATGAACGGTGAGAGGGAGTGTTTTCGTCTGATGTTTCTGAGAAATTTCCTCTAGAGAAAACAACCGGCTGTTCGGACCGCTTGAAGGATCGCAACATGTTGTGTAATGCCGCTTTCGCTGCTGTGTGCGAGAAGTACATGTATCCCACCGGCGAAAGGGCGTTTGGTGTGGAAAACGGTTTTTGCCTCCCGGTCCTTTGTCGGCAGTATTAGAATCGTCGGCAGTACTGGAAGACACTGTGAATCTGGACCGCTGTATCTTGCCGCCGTGGGGGTGTATGCCGCGATGCCTTGCAGATGTTGAGGCGTGCTCCGTCAAAGATCAACGGAGAAACAAACCACAACAAGAGATGCATGTAGTCGTGCTCGACGCAAGCGCGCCTTATATGGTCGGAAGATAAGAAAAAACACAAGAAATTTACCCTGTAGCGGCAGTCAGCGTGCATTCAAGTTGATTCGATCCTGTCGACAGCTGTACAGTTTTTTATTGTAAATCTGGAACAAGCTCAGCGCAGAGCAGAATGCAGGCCGTGTGTTCTTTGAGAGATAACTGTGCCGCCTTGATGAGGTTCTGTTTTTGTGGGAGCTGCTTCAGGTAGGCGTCCGTCGAACGCATGTGTATCGCTATTCAGTGAGGCGACATATGACCCGGTTTTTTAGGAGGGTGGGGGATGGCTCCGCCATGGGGGACCGTGCACTGGACCAAATGTATAGTGTATACGAATGTGTTGGGAAATATTTGCGCAAGCGTTTTCTACGCTCCGATAAGACCCCGGCATACACGGGCATGGTACATGTCAGTGAGGTGGTTCGTTTGTTCGCCGTCGGCCAGAGCGGTTGTCGTCCGCACTCGCTGGCCGCTCACGTGATGCTCGTCGCCCTCCCGGCGTGTATCCCGGCGCTGTCCTCCTATGCTTCGCTGCACGCGTGATGTGTGCTTCCGTCGTGCTGTTTGTTTCAGCCCTGGAACGGCTGCAGATGGCCGCGTGGTTGAAGGAAGAGGGTGCCCAGCTGTTCAAGGCTGGCGACTTCGAGAAGGCTGCCACAAAGTAAGCTAGTTTTGTCAGCTCTCTCGTTTTCCCCCGTCTTCTGTGATAGGCTGTCACAGTACGCTATGATGATGTTTGATTTTCTGTTATGCACTGTTGATTTTCTGGGATGGCCTTCCTGTTCGGAGGAAGCATCACGTAGTCGCATCTTCGCCCTTCCGATTGGTCTTTCCTCTGGACGATGCGCACTATTGCAAGCATCAGCGCCCGCCGTAATCTGTTTTTGTTGTGCCACACCAAAGCAGTGAGACTTCGCATGTATCTTTTTTATCTCTCTGCCTTACGTTGGCTTTCAGCGTCTTGGCAAGGTGATATTTTATTGAGTGAACAGTAGACATGTTGGCACTGTCGTCTTCAACCATGAGCATGGTCCAACCAATGGAGAAAGACAAAAATTCAGCGCACGCCCATGACTTGCCCTACGTGTTGTCGTTGTTGGTGACACACCTGGTGTAGGTATATGAAGTCCATCGGCGTGCTCAAGACGGGCGAGTTCACCACCAACGCCCAGAACGCGAGAGCGGTGCAGCTGATGATCCCGTGCCACAACAATGCCGCCACGTGCTACATCAAGAGAAAAAACTACGGGGACGCAAGGCTCCTTACAGGGAACGTGAGAGTTTGACATCCATGGGTCCCGTGTTCAACACACAACGGTGTATAAATTCGATGAGTATCGTTGCCTTTATGCGCTCGTGTGTAAGCAATTGATAGCATTCCCTAGGTCGCTGAATTTCGGAACGATGAGGGTAGCATATTTTGGGTTTGTCCCACAGCTAGTCTTTGCAGGCAGCACAAGTGCAGAACGTATGGCTGTTGCACAACAGTTCTTTGTCCACGTCCAAGCTTAGGATTTGCGGTAGGGTTGTGCTGCTGTAGACTTGCACCGCCGTGTAGATTCGACGAAGAATATGTTGACGCCAGGCTCGTGTGAGTGATCGATGCGGGGATCGCAGAGCCACAGGTGCTGTTTTCTCGGACAATGAAGCGGTTAACAACAAGCGGAAGTCGGCACAATTAATTTCGATGCTGGCTCAACTATGGGCTGCTGTTGAGGGTCGTCAGAGGCATCTTGTTCCAGGTGCCTTTTCTACTGTAGGCTGTTGTTCTCCCCACCGGAGCTTTCGTGACGATGATGACATCTATCTCTTGTGGGTGAAATCCGATGAGATCTCATCCCCCGGGAATCGACTCCGATCCACGATGACCTTTTCACTTGAGGCGTTGTGGTGATTTTCGAACACAGGTCGACACCCTCTGCAGCGCCTTGGAGCGCAACAGGGACGGCAAGGTGATGAAGGAGCTGAAGGAGAGAGGGGTCGGGGAGACCACCATCCTGGGCCAGTGGTGGTGCAAGGGTTTATTCTTGGGAGGCAAGGCTTGCCTCTACCAGAGCGAGAATGAGGAGGCCGTAAAATACCTCAAGAAGGGGAGCAGGGTGAGTGCCGGTGTACTTGACGTCTTGCATATCCGGTACGCACCGTACCGTAGCGTTGCCTGAGTTGTGCCGCGCACCCTGGACCGTTTTCTTTTTGAGCTCAATTATTCCACGACGAGGTGCCGAAATCAAAAGATGACGTTTTCGGAAAAGCTCTCGACGAGACAGCAGTTCCAATGCCACAATTTTGGGCACCCCAACTGCTTTGGAATAGTCGAGCTTCAAGAAAATCGCTCCAGGGGGTGTGATATCTGACGTCACCGGGGTACGTTGCTTGGGTGCTGGCAAATGACACCCTCCGATGGTGATATTTGGGAGGGCTGTGACGTCAGGACCGGACTGGCTTGCCGTGTGCGGTTGTCGTCGCAGTGCAACGTGTATTGGAGTTCATTTCGTATCGATCGCTCCTGCTCTTGAACAACAAGTTATTGTGTTTTGTGAGATAGGGTTGTTGGAGTGGCCGGCGTTTGTAGTGATGTCATATGTAGTTTTGGGGCGCGCGCTGTCGGCTGACCCTCTGCAGCTTTCTCCGCATGCTTGCAGAACCGGGCACGTTCTGGAGGCGCTTGTTTTGTTCGACCTGGCGTAAACCAGGGCGTTAATTGTTGTCGAAACAAGATCGTCCCAGAAAGAAGAGGAAGCTAGCTGTGCCGTGGTTGTGAACCGCGTTATCACAATTTTAGCCCTTTTCAAGGTGGAGTGAGTCCGCTTATTTTCCCGAGCCGAAGCGCAATCTGTGGACAACGGTAGTAGGGGCATTTGCTGCTGCTGGTGGTTGCTGCTGCTCTTTTGCTGCGGATGCTTTGCGGCGGTTGTGGTCGATCTCTTTTTCTTGTGTTGCCTCCTCTCGAAAAAGGTCATCCGGTGGTGATGACTGGATGCTCCCAAAGAGCGTTGGAGAGCGAAAGGCGCTCTGCCGTCCCTTGACCCCCGTTTCTATCAAAACCATCGATACCACCGCCGGTCCGTGGAAACCTTGCTATCGCCAGTTGGCCAAGCCTGCGGCTCTGGCGAAGCTTCGTGCGGAGATCAACAACGAGCTTGAGAAGGCGACGAAGCGATTGACCAGCCAGACCAAGAAGGCGCAAAAGATGTGGTCAAAGGTACATTTTCATGTAGGCACAAGCACGTTGTGGAAGAGGACGGCATGACTGGCGGGCATGGTGTCGCGATGGTAGCATCGCTTTTCATGGCTTGAGAATGTTGCAAAAGTAGTTGCAAACTGTTGCTGCAACTTTGCTCGGGAAGTTTGTCAGGAACACTTTGGTTCCCGCTTATTATGGGACGAAGAAAATTTTGTACACGGGACCGGCGGAATGCGGAGGCGTGATTTTATTTTTCCAGCAACGGCGAGAAGATGGCAGACGCCTTTCATATCGCACCGCGAAAGAAACCGCCAGCGCGTGCGGGAGAGGGTAGTTGCAACCTTTTTCTCCACGCTCACGATACCCTAAGACAAACACAGCTATATCTGTCGCACGGCGTTTGTTAGGTATGTTTTATTCCCAGACAGCATGTTCGGTGCGGCAATGGGGTCTGTTGGGAATACTCTTGCATACTAAAGTGCGGGAAGTCGTTTCCTATGCACCATCAAGATTGTGGGATTGATGTGTTGCGCTCTCTTGGGTATGGTTGTGACTACATGCACCGTGGCAATGCATTCCTTGACGCTTGAAGAGTTCGGACGGGATCACTTGGTAGAACATTCATCACTAGTCCACCAATGTTTGATGACGTCATCATGTGTTGTGATAAGTACAACTAATGATTTAACGATATCGTGATATTATTGTGTGAAATTGCATGGCCCGATGTGATGACATGATTGTTTTATCTGTATATGGCGTGGTGGGCGACGCAGTGAATCGATATGCCCTCTCGAATTCATCCGGGTTCGCATGTGCCAAGAACGCTGATTCGAACTCCCCTTTATAGACCTGACACAGCAGTAGGCAGGCGTGACATCGGTTGCTTGGTTGAAAATGTCTGGAGATGATGCCGCAGGACGTGTCGGGTAAAGGGCGCCTTAACTTTGTTTCCGTAGCCGCGTGCACTAGGGTATTTCAAAAATTGGTGCGAGTTTGTGCTACGTGCGTTGTTCGTAAGATTAAAAAGAGAAACAGTCGTTCTCCCGTTCGCTCGATTCCCTCATTCCCCCCCGCCGGTTTTCCTGCCTTTCCTTGTCTTCCTGCCTTGTCTCCTTACTACACTGTACAGGCGTTCTCTAAGAACTCTACCGACGTTGCGCCAGAGCAAGAAAGAGTTCCTGCTGCGGCCGAGAAGAGAGCTTTGCCGTCTATGCCCACGCAAGCGATGGACGTGAGGAATGGGGGTCCTGAGAAGTCCGTGATGGAGCGATTGGAGGCGTTGGGAAAGGTCGGTGTTGTTGGTTGATTTCGTATTTTGTTGTAATCGATGCAAATTACGGCATCATTTGGTATTTCTACGATTCGGGCTCATTCCAGTCCGAACAAGGAGGGTGAGATACGTACGTCACACATTGTCCGATTGGTGCTGGCTTCCGCATGACAGCCGTAAGAGTTTGCACAGGAAAGAAGAGGGATCCACTAGCTGTTGCAGTCGGCACCGACTCTATAAAATGCGCCCAAAGGAGGTTTGGGATGCGTCCTTGAATCGGAGGGCTCCGAGGTGTGGCTTTGTCGCCAGGGTTGCCCGAAACTCTTGTTCCTTTTCAGCTCCCTTGCAAGTGGTCCGATTGCTCGCTTGTGTCAGCGACAACACCTCTGTGATGAGCGCTGTGAGGCGACCGTAGCTGCATCACACGTCGGTAGAACCAACCTCGTCTTTGCTGACTGTTGGCGATGCATCACTTTTGACTCGGTCGCACTATTGTCGTTCTTTGGCTGTGTCTCCAATAATAGCCCTTCGATACCACATATCCTACAAGGCTACAGGCGGTTGATCGTGGTACATAGCGCGCCGACGAAGCAGTAACCAACAAGCCTGTCGCACGCTTCCTTTGTGCCGCGAAAAGATGGGGGTGGTTCCAGCGATTCCGGAGCCTAGCAAGACAACCCCACAAGATCAGGAGCAGGGCGAAGAAGGCGAATCGGAAGAGGAAGAATACGACTCAGAATACGACGACGACGACGACGACGACGACGAGTCAGGGTCTTTAGCGTCGAGCGGGCTGCTGTGGGGGTCGCTAGCGGTCGGGGCTGTCGCGCTCTCCGTTGCGACGCTCGTGGCGTTGGGGAAGAGACGCTGAGTGTCGGTGTGGTGCCGCCGTGACCGTGCGGTTTCTTCTTGTTCGTGTGTGCGTGGCTTGCGGTTGTTTGGGTTGGCTCTGTCCGCGACGGAGACACACTCTGGTGTTTTTTTCACGTTGTCGGAGGGAATAACGTTCGACCTACTTCTCTGCGGGAGACAATGGGTACCTGGTACGCCGTACTTGAAGATTTTCTAACGTTAGGCCCACACGCTCCGCGTAGGTCTTGTTGGTCCGGCTTCCGTAGAATATGCGGTGATGTGTAGTCTACACTGAAAGATTCGCTCCTTGTGAAGATCGGGAGGAAGTGAATAAGGCAACCTCTACCAGACCCAGGCATGGCGACATGCTGTTAGTTGTCTGCAGCTGCTGCAAAGCCGACGACTTTGAGTAGGCGTGTTGCTCGCTCTCGCCCGATTGGCGACAACGACGCTGTGAAGTAACTCCCAACTAGCCTTGGGTGAGCATCTTGACAACCAGAGAGAAGCGAATTCGTTGGGGGCAGCTATATTTTCTGATCGGTAAACAAGATAAGGTCGAGGAAACCGTGGCTGAGTTTGGATGACCGCTCACCACATCATTCATGCATGGTTTCGAAAGGGCGTGTGGGACACGGACAACGTAATTTACTTGATTGACTACGTTTGCCGACCGATGTTTCCGCAATCGTGTGATTACGATGATCTACCATGCATACCTGCACGCACGTTGCTGAAAAGCGCGCAGTCTCTCGTCTCTCATAGACGATCTGTTAATTTGTTGATTCTTGCGGCCGGCTTGGGCGAATCCTCGGCGTCAGGTTACAACGCCGTTGCCAAGCGACGAAAACCCAACCCCGATGGCAAACACCG
>CACKRE030005096.1:147700-193280 GCA_902602495.3 Ectocarpus sp. CCAP 1310/34
AGAGCTCATCCCGATGTGGCTTCCCTCGAGGGGCAAAACTCTAGAGTGTTTGCGGCCTACGCCACTTATTTATCGGGTGAGACTGTTTTGGTGATGTATTAACTTCACGGGAGGTAGACGACCGTCCTTCACACGGACGAAAGAGGGAGTACTCAAAGAGCGGCTCCCACAGCAAGGAGGGGCCCCGTGAATCATCGCGGTGCCCCCTATCAAACGGTTATCTTACCAGTCTGCGTGACACTAAATCATCCAGCACATGTATCCAACAGCAATGTTCGCAGGCTCACGAACATGTGAGATGTCAGCGTTGAAGCTGTACGTTGAAAACAGCATACACGTCGCTACATGGTTTGTGGGTGTTGAAGGAACCAAGGAGCAAAGGCTGGATCGTGCTCTCTTCCCATAGGTGCTAGAGAGGCGTGCAGACATCAGACCGTGTCATGCCTGTGCCTAGGGGTTAGGGCTAAGGTAGGATGTTATCTACGCTTTAGACGACTTGGGGGCATCTTCTCTCACCGACCACGAAAGCGGACTGGAAGACCGCCCGCATCACCGTGCCCCCTGCACGAAACAATGAGTACAAGCCAATGTAGAGTGCCCACGTGGTCGTGTACGCCGCAAGTACCGGGAGGTCGCTCGGGAAGCTTTGCCGCAGCTTTGCACGTGCAAACATGTCAGACGGACAGTAGGCAAATAAATAGACTGGCAGCAATATAGGCAGGCAGAGTCAGGAGATATAATGAAGGCAGCGATTGGCACGAGAGCGCACCGGTCATACGAAGGGTTGGGAAAATATCGAAAGGTTCTCCATGAACCAGCACCCAACGTAACACCGGCTCCAATCTTCTCGGCGTCGGTACCGACGAACTCATCTCTACTCTCACATGCAACTTCACTGACGAGAGAGCAAACAACAGCGACGTTCTCAAGAGCCACACGGTACGTAAACAGCCAGAATCTCGTTCTGACGCGCAACAACGACTAGAAAAGCGCTCCCTTCCGAATGCTAGGTACAACCCAACAGGGCGGAGAGTCAACGGATGGATGCAGGAACCACCCTCCGTGATAAGACCGAAGCAATCAGGTTCAAGGCCAAGCATTACGCCATGCAACCTTAAGCCCGGAGGGGCTTTGCGCCTCCTTCACCGCTGCAAAGAGGAGCAGACAATCCCGTAGCAACTCTAGTGACGAACGACTTGCCAACAGCACCGGTGGTCGTGTCTCGCTCAGCTGACCTCGAGGTTTTTCCGCATGATCGCGTGCGTGGAAATGGTGGTCACCAACGTGCTACTGATAAACAGGATCTGCGGCACAATTCCCATATCCCAAGAGAAGCCCGAGGGTTGCATCTCGGTAGCCCCTCATCGTGGCACACACCAGACCCGCGTACTCCAGCTGGATAGAAAGCGTCAAGTACATCTTTCGCGGCGGAATGCGGTTTAGAAACAAGCCGCGAGCAAAGAAGCGGAACCGTCATCATTCATTATTACCGGGTCTGTTCCAGACAAGTGCGCGTGAACGGTCGAGTTACCGTTCAGCGTAACCGTGCAGGTCATAGCATACGTGTACAACCCTGACCAGCGCACATGTTGTCGAAGTAATGAGATCATGCGTCGTCGTTAATGTACTCCGTCCGTGGACCGAACCGACCTGCTGAGTCCCATCAGGGGGACCCACGCAAATTGTACCCGGTATCGCTAACTGCTTGGAGCGACGCGGTTCTACCGGCCAGCCAAGTAACGGTGAATGCCAAAACAAGGAACGCACGCACATACGCACACCAAGACTCAGGCTATGTGCATTGAAAGCAAATATTACTCTCTTCGTCGTGGTCGGCTCCGTTTGCCGCTATGCTCGATCAAACCGAACAAGCTGGACATTTGGTCTGCCATCTAGCCACTCAGCAATGCTACTGGTAGCACTCAGCAACTAGCACCACGTGTACACGGTGCTGAAACTCAAAGAGTCCCTCCACCTCCGCCCCACCGCCCCTACTGCCCACCTTCTTCACGAAACCGACAATGGACTCGAAGTCCAGGCAGTCTGGCGTGAATTCCTTGCTGACCGTCCTCCTTTCCACTCCCGCCGTTCTCCCAACCAGAATCCACAGCCTTCCGTCTCCTGATCGGGCCCAGGATGGGCTTAGACGCTGAACCCGAACCTCCTCCCGTTCCCGACGTCCTCTTGAGGGGCACGTCCCCCGTCCCTCGCATTATTCGCCACTTGCCCGGCAAGAAGTCCGAGCGAAAATGAAGGTGGTAGAACGGCTGGCACACGGACACCGGTGGCAGGCGAGAGGGCGACGGCTTCCAGGGGGTGGCTCATCGTGTGCAGTAGCTGCGGCTGAAGGATCTCCCACATTCGCTCGCAAAAGGTAAAACAGCCCGACGTGAGCGATACTCCAATTCCCCAAAGGCATAGAACTAGTATTTACAGCATCGGTGGCGTCAAAATATGTGTAGATGTGGATCTGTTCAAAAATGTTACGACTAACTTGTGGAGGCCCGCGAGACCACCGAACGGATGAGCGAATATTTCTTACTCCTCAAATAGACAACAAGGTGTTGAATCAATGTCGGTGTAAAAATCGAGTATTCAATGTCGCTTCCAACCCCACCATGGATGGCAACGGTTCAACATTTCGTTCATGAATGACCATGCAGGAAACAATCGTATGAGGAGACAATGTCACAGAGATCAGATGCAGATGGTCAATAAATCTTATATGGGATGTGCTTGGTATGCAATTTGCCCTTGGTGCGAGCCAAATAATCACTCGAGTATTTTGTTTGATATGTGAATGAATGGCGCTGGTGACGGGTATATGCTTGTCCTCCGAAAACCCCAAAAAGTACTATAATACTTCGAAGTATTGTTTATACAATAAACAACGACTTATTGTGATAAATCAACGCGACGGGTATCGTCGGCGTTGCCTGTCTGAGGATGTTTTTTTTCTAGTGGGAAGCCGCGGAGGTTTCGCGGAATCGACGGCGGACATGGAGAAGGGGCATACACTAAGAGGCATCCCCAGAAGTACCTTGTAACAGACGGATTCCTTGACTCCACAGGCTAAGCACTCAAAGTACCAGCACGAGCACCACACCAACACTTATCACCACCACCACCAACAACAACAACAACAATAACAACAACAACAACAACAAACTTCCTCGCCAGTGACGACGCTTACGACGTTCTTCCCGAAGGACTGATGGGTTCCTTTCCGCAGCGTGCGGTTTGGGCGGGATTGATGTCGCCCGTAGATTTCTGGCCTGACGGTCTGATACTCCGCGGCTGGTCTTGGACATGAGCGCTGATGCTTCGCTTGGGAATACGAAAATAATGCATAACAGCGAGCTGCATTGTTTCAAAAGCAATCAGACGAATATCGTCGGCGTGCTAGTCCCAAGGTTGTTTTTTTATACTTTCTTGCGTGATGCAGGACACACCATTTTCGCCAACGAATGAAAACAACAATACGCGTTCCACTCGATAAAAGAACGGAGAATCACGCGGCAGGTAGGGGCAGGGCCTCACCGGCAGCAACTGACGCAAACGGAAAATATATTGCAATCTACACGAGGTACTACGTATGTATGCATGCACACAGTAGTAGTACATTGAGCCAACAAAGTCCAACCCGAAAAAGCTGACCCAAAATATCACCAACCCTAACCGTAAGTCGTCCTCTAGACGCTCGAAAACTAGCATGTTCGGCCGGAGGGTCCGATACACATCATGTCGCCCTAGTGCTCCCGAAACGAACAGTCGCGACCGGCCCTGAACGGAGAGAGGGCACATCTCAGAATGCCCATCCATGCGTGTGCCCATCTTGAATAATGGAACTGCCCATCCACATAATGGCATCAAAATCTCTAGTCATAATCTCAACATGTACATGAACCCGATATCCTATATCGGATAGAGTAATGGCAGTGCCCTAAAAAGTGGCATATTCTGCTCTTGCCCCTACATGCCACTATATCGGGCCACCTACTTAATGCAATTTTAATGGCGAGGGGCTCGATGCTGTCATCAATCTCCTCGCTAAAGATACCCGCTGATGATCTGTCCAGTACACTACCACATCGAATGAAGGAGACCACCAAAACGTGGACCGGTAATGTGCAACTCCTCGACGAGTTTCGTCGGCATGGCCGGTCTGAAGCTTTCCTTTGTTTATGTTGACGGGAAGCCGCAGCAAGTACTTACTACGGTAACACTCTCGAGCACGAGACGCAGCAAGAACAAAGTGGCTGAAGAATGAAGACGTCCAGACCGCGATGAAGACCTTGCAACTGCGGTGCCGACGATGACAAGGCCAAAGAACCAAATCCGAAGAAACCTACCATGACAGGATAGTCATAAAAAACATCCGAAGTAAACGAGAAAGAATCGTACGATAAAATACCTCAAGCAGTTCTCCCCAATGGACTCACAGGACCTGACATATAGTGGTCGTTTGGGGATAGGCTTCCACCGGATGGGCTGCAGCGGCACCGGCGGCGAGAGGGGTGACCTCCGGCGACAGAATTTGCCCGTGGCGGCGGCGGCAGCGGGGGGGGAGACGGCCGGGGCCCAGGCACTCGTGTGGAGGGAGCGGCAGCATCGGTAGCAGTATCAGCGGCGAGAGTGGTGACCCCCGGCGGCAGGGGTTTCCCTGTGGCGGCGGGGGGAGACGGCTGGGCCGCAGGCATTCGCGGCGGGAGCGACAGCATCGTCAGCAGCACCGGTGGTGCAAGGGGGGACCACCGGCAGTAATGTTTTCCTCTGCGACGCCGGCCGTGGGGACGGCCGGGGTGCAGGCACTCGCAGCTAGAGCGGTTCCATTGGTAGCAGCACCGGCGGCGAGACGGTCGAACCCCTGGCGGCAGGGTTTTCACCGTGGCGGCGACGGCGACGGGGGAGACGGCCGGGGCCCATGCACTCGCGGCGGGAGCGGCAGCATCGGCAGCAGCACCGGCGGCGAGAGGGGGGACCACCGGCAGTCATGTGTTTTCTGTGACGCCGGTCGGGGAGACGGCCGGGGCCCATGCACTCGCGGCGGGAGCGGCAGCATCGGCAGCAGCACCGGCGGCGAGAGGGGGGACCACCGGCAGTCATGTGTTTTCTGTGACGCCGGTCGGGGAGACGGCCGGGGTGCCGGCACTTGCAGCTAGAGCAGAACCATCGGTAGCAGCACCAGCGGCGAGAGTGGTGACCCCTGGCAGCAGGGTTTTCCCTGCGGCGGCGACGGCGGCGGGGGAGACGGCCAGGGCCCAGGCACTCGCGGTGGGAGCGGCAGCATCGGCAGCAGTACCGGCGGCGAGAGAGGGAACCACCGGCAGTCATGTATTCTCCCGCGGCGCCGTCGGCCGGCCGGGACGCACGAACTCGCGAACGGAGCAGCGGCACGGTTCGAGCAAGGGGTGGGGGAGTCGAATGAAACTTCCACAGATATTGGTCTGAGAAGCTGATGCTAAATCTTCAGAACATTCGGGGTGGCTGTGCGTAAAATTGTCCCGGTCGGTCAGTGTGATGAGTGATGATGTTGGAATGGAAACCACTATCTACATTTGTTATTGTTGATTAGTCTCGTGCCATCTTCGTTGTGATGAATGATGGCGGCGAAATGCCAACCCCCTCAGCTTTAACGACTGACAGCAAACATTTCCATTTCTCCTGTGAGTGACGCACAGCGCACGCAGAAACAGGTACGTACTCGCTCAGTGAGCGAGCACGGATGTGCATACGTATTTTGTGGTGTTGCCAAAGAGATCATGGCAAGGCGCAACAACGACAACCCCCAGAGGGTTCGGACGACTCGAAACATTTTCTTGGCAAACTAACCGATTTCGAATAATTTTCATCAGCTCTCCCCCCCGCCATACCTCGGTCGACCATGCAATCTGCGCGCTGGTTCTTGGCAATCTGTAGGAAGCAGCTGGGCGTGACGTTGTATTCAGATTCTGCATCAGCAAAAACAATCACAGAGGCAAATCACAGGAACTTTAAATAGCAAGAGACCGCTTGCCGTCCTGACACCTCTAAGGGGTTAACTAACCAATGCCCGCAACGGCCGCTTAACAATGCTTCGAGCCGTGTGGTGGTAGCGCACAGCGATTCCCCGCGATTGCTACAGAAGGTTGAACACTGCCTTGGAGGCACGACGCAGTCTTCCCCCCCGTCGCTGCAGGGTATTTCTTCGGCGCCCCTCCCGTAGTGTCCACGATGCGATACTAACCAATGCCCGCAACGGCCGCTTAACAATACTTCGAGCCGTGTGGTGGTAGCGCACAGCGATTCTCCGCGATTGCCATCGAAGATTGAACACTGCCATGGAGGCACGACACAGCCTTCCCCCCCGTCTCTGCAGGGTATTTCTCTGGCGCCCCTCCCGTAGCGTCCACGATGCGATGCAGTTCCGAGGGCAAGCTTGCCTTGTGCGCTCGCGCGCAGTGGCCGCAGAGCCTCACGGCGTAGAATAAGCTACACTGGGCGCACACATCCTTGGAGCAAACAGCGCACGTCCCTCCGACCACCGTTGGGAGGCATTTTCTCTGAGGAGTATCGGTTGGAACAGGTGGCATGTGAGACTCTTCAATGGGTGTTTCGTTGACAGAAAGATGTAATCAAGGGTCAGTGGACAGGTGAGATTGGGGCGTCGAGCTGTGAAGGGATACAAATAACGTTAATGCTACGTACGACATCGGTGTCGAAAAAAATTACCCGATACCGCTCGAAATGCATGCGAAACCGCCTCTGATGGGCACCAACCCAACTGCGCTGAACTCCCACGGGCCCGAACTGCAACACAAGCGGTTGTTCGGCCCAAACCGACACGTGGTTCCTGAGACTGGCCCGAGAATGTGGCCACAGCACCACTGCACTTTTCGACTGTGTCATAGATAGGGATCTTGTACGACACCGCTCGAAACTTTTCGAATTCACCTCCAAGGGGCACGAAACCGCCTGCGATGTGTCTTCACGGCCCACTACTGTCGCACAAGCCGTAGTCCGACCCACACCGACACGTGGTTGCCGAACAATACCCAGTAGTATCGCCCTTCATGAGAGGGCGTGCGTTGCTGCCGCAATGCCGTCACCATATGGGAGGGAAGCACACTTAGTTTTTAGAAAGTAAAGAAAACCTCACAGAAAACTACCCGTTCGAGATATAACCTCAGTCGAAAGGGATGTGGTGAAGTCTTTCAGCAAGTGGATTGAAACCAACTGGAGACTTGGCTTATATTGAGTTTGTGTAAGCCTAACACTGAGTTATCAGTAATGCCGTTGGAGCTAAGAACAAAAGCATCTGTACAGGCGGATACGTTCTTCCTGTTATGCGGAATGTGGCCTTCACAGGGAACATGGCGCAGTCTCGTTGGACAACTTGCTGTTTTTAGAAATTACTTCGCTGCTGTTTTAGGCGACTTGAAGATAAACTACAGTATGTACAGCTGTAGGTTGTACATGTACACACAGCACAAAAAAAAAAGTTATTTTTTATTTCAACAGTTGGAGTTGTACTGAAGATTTGAGAGTGGCTGTTTCCCGCTTATTTTGAAATCTACAATGTTATGTTGTTCTTCGTGTGGGTGAAACGCCTTGAAGGGGAGGGGGATACATAGGATAAGGAGTGATACTGATTTACAACAATGGAGTTTAGTCTTTCTTGTGTGTAGCGTCTCATCGAGGCCAATGAACAGGCGGCGGTCAGCACAGCAGTAGAGTTGCAGTCCATGTAGGTAGAACTTCCCTGTTTTTTTTCGAACGGTGTGTGTCGAAGAGTGTTGTCGAGACCGTTTGCAGCGTGTCTCAGCCATGTTGTAGAGCATCCTGCATGAAGGGCAGTAGCAGCAGCAACGAGTATTTAGTTGTCGATTGTAGTAGATCTTAACTGGTACACGACGAAAGGTACACGCGCGTTGTATCCAAGTACACACCTGGGAGTTGATACGCAGCAGGAGAAGGTCGTGTCAGCTGCGAGGTCAATATGGGTGGGCGGCTTTGCACGAAACTCGGTACAGCCTTCCCGCCTTGCCTCAAGTCTTATCGGAGGAGAGCTATGGATGTGGTACCACGGCAGGGATCCGAATGCCGGCTGCTCCGAACACAATGGGAGGTTGGCGGTAGGGATTAAGCGTGAGAGTGTGCAAAGGGGGCTCCCCTGACCGTCTGCTCAATGCATATTTGGAGACCATCGACGTGATGTATTTTCACCTGGCCAAATGACGTCATTTGATGTGAGATTTAGGAATTAATTTTGGAGAAGGTGACGTCATTTCATCTGAGATTAGAAGATTTTGTTTCATCAGATTTTTCAAGGGACACTGGGCACTGTGTTCCCCCTTGTGAATGGTTACTAGGGCAGTTTGTTGCCTTCGTATCCATCGTTTTTCACCCTGGTGTTGGGTGATTGAAAAGGTTTTGATATATTTTTGTTTTTTTTTGCACGTAGATTCCTTTCTTCCGGAGAGAATTCTAACAAAAACCATTGAAATCCATTCAACCATCCTCATGTCTCTGATAGTACGTTCAAATCAATCCTCACATCCTGATTGATACCACAGTGGCTACCTACGTTGATACCAACATCGTTGGTTATCTGTACTTCCATCGACAAAATACGTCCTATCATGTTGCTCCTACCTCTACTCTTATTCTTACAGTTAAACTTCACGAATCACCCCCATGACGAATACGGTACCAAATGTTGTGCTCAACACTGTACCAAAACTGCTGTACTCTGACATCTGAACTCAAGGAATTCGGAATATATACAGGTGTTTTCCTCAAGGAAGCTTGACGAAAATCGTGTAACTTAGTAATGAAAAAATCCTCCTTACAACGATGTATCAACATGTCCCTCGTTCGCTTTGCTGCAGCTAGCTCAAAATATTCAACGCGGGTGCAACGGACTATTGCTTTCCCGATGTGAACACCATTATAACAGCAGATGGCGATGCCGTACAAATCCATTCGATGCTCTGCCATTCCTCCTCTCCCTCCTTCTCCTCCGCACTCTCGGTAGTTTCGAAACGTCTTCGTCGTGTAAGTAGCGTGCTGTTGATCTACGTGATCCAGAAGGCCTAGACTGTGCACCTAGCGCTGGGGTGGCACGCAAAGAGCCAGAAAACGATTTTTCAATTGTTGCCAACATTCAAAAGGCCCATCTCCCGATCAATGGCAGCGGGTTGAGAATGACTTGGATGCATGCCGTGCAGCATGTACATAAAGGTTAAGGAGACAAAAAAAAAACACGCATTCGAGAGATAATCTATTAGGCACTCCAGAGGGTAGAGATATACTGTTGTGCTTGTATGGGCAATAGTTCCGTCAAGCGGGAATTCGACAAATGGTGATTGATTGTGAATGAGCATACTGCGGTACATTCACCTGAATTTGGTTCTGAACCCTGCGGCAGATTTCACCGGCAGTTCTTATTGGTCTTCGAGCAGGATACACCCAACCCGTCTCAGTACATGCTGCAGCAGGATCCCACCCAAACACGTCTCGCGTGTGTGTTGGAGAAAAACAATAAAACCGGGCCGCTGAAGCTGAGCTACGCGTGGGAAGAACTTTTTCAACCTCGAGTTTGCTGTATATGCATGTTTTCCAGCTCCATCCCACAGCCACCCGGACAGATACGCATGCTCAAACAATATATGTATCGATAGCCATCACCGTCGTAGAATGGCTGTGGCGGTAAACGTCCGGAACAAGTTGGAACCAGCGCCCAACGACACTGTTAGATGTTGTGCTCAAGGACTTGCACATCCGCGTTTGGCCGGTTGGCGGGTGTCATCTGCGATTATCGTTTCCACGTACGCATGCGACCATATGTCCAAGGGTGGTGATTGGAGCGAATTTCACTTCGAACGTGTTTTTGAGATGGCCCGCGTCTGCGCCCCACCGAAGCAAGCGAAGCAAGGACAGCAAATATTTGAATGTTCGTGTGAGATAACTGAGATGATATCCACGTTCTGACTAATCAAGCACTCGTTGGCTGCGCCCTACAGCAGTGCCGAACAACATCACACTAAGCTCAAGCTGAAAAAGGTATAGACCGCTTGACGGTGCATGTTCGGCTGATGACTATTCCCGGCGGCAAACGAATGTTGGCCGCTTGACGGTGCATGTTCGGCGGAAGACTATTCCCGGCGGCAAACGCATATTGGCCGCTTGACGGTGCATGTTTGGCGGAAGACTATTCCCGGCGGCAAACGCATGTTGGACATCATTTGGGCTTCAGCGGACTATTTTCGGCAATCACTTCGCGTCCCAAATCGGACGATAGCGGAGGGTTCGTGGGTGTGAATAAACGACCTGCAACAGCAAACATTGCTTCTCAGATGACACAATTCTTTCCGAGGACTACACTGACTGTTTTCTGCTGCTCCATCCGTATCTGCCGTGGCAAAGGTTGTGGCGGCATACTACCAGAGTTCTTTTTGTGCATTTTTATCACCAACAACGTGTGACACTGTACGTATGGTGGTCTTATCTCCTGTCCGTTTGCTCTACGAGCTCTTCTGACAGCCGTAATTTCACAAAATAGACCCAGACTTCCCGCAGACTGCACTGAAAGCAAGTTGCATTCGTGCTCCCCACCAACCTGTCCGCGTTGACCCTTGACTAGCCCGGTGTCTGAAAGGTTTCTTGTTTCACGCATTAGGGAATTCGACCGGAGGCGTTGCAATGCTGTTCGCCCTCAGCACAAACAGACGCCACCACTACAGTATTCAGTTCTTCTCTAAAATAGAGCATAGATGTACAACAGCAGTAGTGTCGTCTGGAAAATCGCGATGCAATCGAAATCCTGGACCTGACTTATGGAAACAAGTTATGTATGGACCGCCTTCTCGAACGGTCGCACCTTGAAGATGTCATAATTGTGTGCTTTACGATATGCTGAATGGTAATGCAATACTAACACCGACGTCGCTACGCTATTACGATCACTTGTCGGTGTGGACCGAACGATAACTTGTGCAACATGTGGGGCCCATGGGAACACACGGCTGGTGGTGCCGTGACCAATAGAGGCAGTTTCGAAGAGTTCATATCGAACATAAGCCCATATCCACCACACCGCCCAACGTGGTGACATGATATATTTATTGGGCGATATCACGGCAACCACAGGTCACCTTCGGACGAACGGGGGCTTGTGCAACAGCTGAGACCCGTGGGAAGGAAGGGCAGGCACGGAGTTCCGAAACATTTCAAGCTGTTTCATTCAACACCGGTGTCGCACATTGCGACACCATAGAATCACGCGGTGTACTGTCCGTTCGAAAAGACAAAACACGATTACTAAGCGCCAATGCGGCCATGCGGAAGGTTGCGACTCCCTAAGTAAACCATACGTTGCGAATACAATTTATAGGGATGCAAGATATGGGTTGGGCAACAATGCTAGATAGTGCTGATCTTACCAGGTACTAAAATAATAATGATGTAGGTCTTGCCACGCAATTTGAGTCTCGAGTTGCATTCTTGGAGAACACCACTAACGGTGGTCTGGACAGTAGTAAGCGGCGGCCGCAATGCCGCAAGGAAGAGCGATGGTCACGGAATCGAAAGCCACGTGTTACTGTAGTTTCATCTAACGAATCGACCGGAGCAAACAAACTCACGTTTTCGCCTGTCGCTCCTCCTCCTGCTCCTCCGACCGAAAACGGGTCCCTCATGCAATAGACGTCCTCCATGAACACTAGCTGGGGGCAGAATGGTGGCTTCCTGCCGTGATAGTCGACTCGAAAACTCTCTCCGCACAACGAACAAGTGAACGACGACTTCGGCGTGCCTTTTGCTGAAGTAGCCGAAAGTGCTCGTGGTGGCCCGTTGGCGGCAAATGTAGTGCCGCGCCAAGAGTGTGCCATGGCGTTGTCAGTGCCTTGTTCAATTTTGTCCCCTCTGCAGGTCATTGTGGCATCGGGGAAAACACCCGTGTACAGCAGTGGAGCGTAGTGCAAGGCAGTTGACCCTCTTTGTACCTCGTCAGGGACTAGACATTGAGGGTCAGACTCCACCGCATGCAAGACCCAGCGGCGAGCGATTCGGTAAGGGGAACAGAGATCAAGAATCATTGTACAGCTAGGTGACAAACGAAGATATACTCTCGAAACACCCACCGGCGATCGACAACACACGAACCGTGAAGGACGTGGTATCTACTACGTGTAGTTCTGGCTGACCAGTTTCAAGGAATGCCATTTGTTCAAGGTGTTCTCGCTACATTGAAAGGGCTTTCTCTCTCCAGACGCCATTTGTTTTATCGCTCCCTGCAGGTGCCCCGCGCGCTACCCCCACTCTCCCAGACAGTCGGTACAGGACCGCCGTCGAACATGTGAACCGTGTGAACCTTCTAGCCCTACGGCTGAATAGCGATTGAAGACAGAGTCGGAAGCGCAAGCAAGTTCTCATTTTCATCAATAGTCTTGGACTACAGTAGTACTCCTGTGGTACATAGCACGGATGTATTGCCGTGGGCAAACGGCGGGCGTGCAGCATTATTGTAAGTCAACCATAACAATATTACACATGCACAGATTCGGACCCGTGGCCCAAAGTTTTTCATTTGAACAAGCAGATATAAGGACAACAAAGTTTCCTGGAGTCTTCGTGCAGGCAAACACTTTCAGATCTGACTGGGGGGCTCCTAACTTTCGTGGCTGCGCTGCTTGACAGCTGCACCATGGCAGCCTCCCCCACTGCTATTGAGTGTGCGTGCACGTGTGTGCGCGTCTGTGTCGCTCCCTCAACCCCAGCACCCGAAATCGCACCAATACGGAGACAGGAAGAAATTGCAATGGCCGGCAGCCTCTGATATGCAATGTCGCGTTCCAAGCGTTCGGAGAGGGGTTTGGGAGGGGGGCACATCCAATTCTAGCGTTTCTTGAAGTCAAACGTATCTTGAAAGAAGTCAAACGTTTCTTGCAAGAAGCCAAACGTTTGTTGAATAAAGTAGCGAATACTCTTGCGCGGGGAACGACTCGCTTCGCCAGCATCACGTCGAACTGAGAGACCACTTCGTGATCTTCCTCCTGCTGTTGTTTGCTGGTGGTGCTGCCGCCACCTCTACGTTGTCATTGCCTCCGCCGTTCGGGCGCTCTTCTCCCCCCCTTCCCTCAACCTGACCGGGGTGTTGCTGACCTGAAGCCGCAAACCCAACTTGATTTCCTGACCGTGCATCCTCTCAGTCTTGTTGTTTGTCCCGCACCAACGCCAGCGCCTCTTTTTCTCTGGGCGCTGAGTTTCTCTTTCACCCGTGTGGACTTGTTCGTTGAGAAGCGTGTGTGTGTGGGGGGGGGGTGACTGGTGTGTCACTTTGAAGAAGTTTTTTTTATGTAACCTAAAAATGCGAGCCTCCTCCGCCCTTGTTGTGGAGAAAAAATGCAGCTGAAAAAGTGTCCTCACCCTGACGGAAATGGCGAGACCGGCGTTCCTCAGAACGTTCGGATAAATCAAAATCTGGCTTATGCATATGATACGCAGCAGGTTACCTATGTAGTGTAATGTAGCAGCTGCAGCAGCGATGTAGCGGCAGCTCGGCTCGCGAAGCAGGCTACTGCTGCTGTTGGTAGCAGTCTATCTACAGCAGTCGATAGGGACCTGCAGAGGATCAATTGACAAGACTCCTGTAGGTCCGAACAGTCGCGGTTCATCCTACTACCCGCTCACCCGTGTCGACAAGCTTGTCGCGATTCAGTTGATATTCACCTGGTCTTCACTCCTTCGTCGACCTGAGAGATAGCAAGAGCAGAAAAGCTTGTTTCTTCTGGCTCCTTGCTCCTGTCCTGTGTCCGTCCATCGGCGCTCTCAATACTGCTACAACCGGTTTTCCAACAGTCCTGAACCAGCACGCCATATTTTTGGCAAACCTTTGCGGAGACACATGACAGCAGTCAAGTGCCTCTCGTTCTTTGATTGTACTTCTCTGGCGGAGAAGAATGGCACCGCTAAGTTCCTTTCAGGCTGGAAGGCTCCTCGCAATTGCCGCTATCGTTGTGGTCGCCACGAGACCCATCGAAGGTTTCGTGCGAGAGGAATGCGGGTATCTAAAAGCATCAGGTACACCGGGGGTTGTACGAATGGTATGTTGCTGTTTTCGAGCCGGTTTTTGTCTCCTATAGCGGGGCCGAAACGAAAACGAACTCGCAGTGGCTCGCGTTCGCTCTCAAAAGACAGAACCGCGCGCGAAGTTGGTAGTTGTGCGGATTCCCCGCGGTATTACACAAGTTTGTGCGTGCTTAGAATATACTGCTGTACAGCAGCAGCAAGCAGCCTGGCGTCGCCAAATATATTTATTTGCGGACCTGTAGCCTGTTCAACTCTCAACTTCAAATCACTCACCGCCCCCGAAGTGAGTGCCACATATCTCTGCTTCCCGTGAACTCGCAGCACATCCTGCTCTCTCGGCCTTGGTTCTCTGCAGCAGCAGCAGCAGCAGCAGCAGCAGCAGCAGCGGATTACGAGAACATATTTTTTTACAAGTGACGTGGCCAGCGCCCGATTCATCGTTTGTAGCCTGCTGCCAAGGTTATGCACATGCTAAAAAGGCACATGCTGTGCCACGGGTGTCTGGATCTTGAGCGGGCTACCATTTGGAGGCGGAACGCCTTCTTTAAGTCAGCGCCACACAGCAGTAGCAGCAGATCAGGTATCAATACTAAGATCAGGATACATTGCCGCCTTGCATCTCGAACAATCCTGCTGTTGGCCGGCAAACACGGCGCCAAAGCTAGCTTGTGACGATCAGTTGTAGTTGTACGAATAAAATACGCTGAAAGGTGTAGAACTCCACATACGCTGAATAGTTTACAGTAGTACACGTCTCACTACGAAAAATGGGCGAACTGTCGCCATAATATATTGGACGAAAACACACACAACACACCTCTTGCCACCTTGAACAAGGTGCTGGCAACTGGCAAGCCTGCTGCCAAGGTTATATGCTACCGACCGCCGAGTGAGATCCCTTCCCTTCATTCAACTCAACCATTCGGCGCGCTTATTTCACGAAGCAATTTTCAGGCAGTTGCACGTGTACATGGAGCCCCCTGCGTTGATCCCGGAATCTTGATGTACATAGTTGATGCAGCAGCCAAGTGTTCCCAGCCGCGGACTGGATGTTCTTCGACTTGGCCGATCTCGCGCCACCAGCGAACGAACACGGTGGTGCACCTATGGCAAAGGCAAGAATCCCTCTCCTTCTCCGCGCGTGTTTCGCCTCTCTCCATCCTCTGCCTCATGCCGGCAATACCCCGACGGACGGGAACAACAACAGGCGCACCACCATCTACAGCCCAAGATGAGCCAACCCCTCGGAGCCGCCGCCCTCTGGCCTGCTGTCGGTCTTCCTGTGTCTTTCCTTCTACCCCTCTTCCTTTCCCGTCGGACTCCCTGGGCATGTTACGAATACGGGGCGGGGGGGCCAAAGTGGCCCCCAAGAGGATGTCGGGAACGGGAGGAGGTTCGGATGCAGCGTCGAAACCCATCCTGGGTCCGATCACGAGACGTAGGGCTGCGGACTCTGCCGGGGAGAAGGGCGAGGATGGAAAGGAGGACGGTCAGCAGGAATTTGCGCCGCAGTTCCTGGACTTCGAGTCCAGGGTCGGTTTCATGAAGAAGGTTTGTGGTAGGGGCGGCGAGGAAGGCTTGCTGACTTTGATCATTCAGCACCGTGTACAACTGGTGGTAGTTGCTTAGTGCTATTGCAGCACTTTTGGGCGGTGTAAACGAATAAAACATGAATGAGGTTTCAACCCAATATGGCGACCACAAGAAACGACCGTGACGAAAAACAAAAAAAATGCATGCAACGCCCATGGTCTGGGTCCTGGTGCGCGCGTGCGCGTTCTTTGTTTCGGTATCCACCGTCACCCGGCAAGCCATTAGAACGGCGTCAGTGCGAGCAGGCAGGAATAGCGAAGTTCGACTTTTGGCAAGATATCCCCTGACGATGCTGGGCAGGTCGGTCCGGCCTTCGATTGTAGAGTATTGGAGCAGCATCTCATGTTGTCTGACACATGACCAAGGCCAAACACGTATGCAAAGACGTACACGTTACGCCGAACGGTAGCTCGACCGCTCACACGAACTTCTCTGGAACAGACCCGGTAATTTTGAATGATGACGGCTCCGCTTCATTGCTTTCGGCTTGTTTCTAAACCGCATTCCTCCTCTAAAGGTTTACCTGACGCTTAGCATCCAGCTGGTGTACACGGGTCTGGTGTGTGCCGCGATGAGGGGCTACCGAGATGCAATCCTCGGGGTTCTGTTCGGACATGGCACCGTCCCGCAGATCCTGTTCTTCATTAGCACGTTCGCGACCATCATTTCTACGCACACGATTATGTGGAAAAACCCCGAGGTCAGCTGAGCGAGAAACCACAGTCGGTGCTGTTGGCACACCGCTACTCATTGGCCACGTGGATTTTTTCGGGATTTTCTGCTCCTTGTTGCAGCGGTGAACGCTCCGGGCTTTCGGTTGCATGGCGTAGTTCTTGGCCTTGAACCTGATTGCTTCGGTCTTATTACGGAGGGTGGTTCCCGCGTCCATCCGTTGACTCTCCGCCTTGTTGGATTGTGCCTGGCATTCGGGAGGGAGGCTTATTCTAGTCGTTGTTGCTCGTTAGAACAAGATTCCCGCGAGGAAAACCGTAGTTGTATGTATATTGTCGTGATTGAAAAGGCTGGAGACCTTCTGTCACTACTTCTCGTTGTCGTTGATGTTGCAGGTGGTACTAGAGATTAGTTCGTCGGTACCGACGCCAACAATAGGCGGAGAACGTTGTTTCACCTACTCACGCAGCACCTTTAGCTATTTTTTTTTTTTTACCCCTTCGCATGGCCGCTGCGGCGCTGTCGTCCCAATCTTTGCCTGCTTTTGTTGCCTGTGTGCCTGCCTCTATCATTTTACCTGCCTGCCTGCCTAATTGTTTTGCCTGCTGTCCGTGTGTCTGTGCCGTGCGTTCGTTCACAGCTTCGCCAAAGCTTCCCGAAGAACCTCCCGTTACTCACGGCGTACACGACGGCATGGGCACTCTACGTCGGCGTGTTTTCCCTGATGTTCACCAAGGGCTCGGTGATGCGGGCGGTCTTCCAGTCGGCTTTCGTGGTCGGTGAGAGAAGATGCCCCCAACTTGTCCCATCCCTATCCTTTGCGCTTCGGAACAGGCATGAAATTACGGCCCAATGTCTCCAAGCCTCCCTAGCACCAGTGTGAAGAGGGCACGCACTATTTTTTTTTGTTTCTTCAGCGCCCACATAATCATTGCACAAGTGCGTACGATGTTCTGACGTAAACATAACAACAGCGCCGACCGCCTAGATTTCTCCAATTCTCGCCTGGATCCAACCCCAAACTCGCGTTCGGTCCTTTGGGATCATGTTTTTTGTTTTCCCTGCCGGGGTCCAGCGTTAGGGTAGTGGGCTCTCGTTTTTCAGTGCTGCACTTGAGCCCCACAACACCCACACAAGTTCCAAGTACTCGTCACCCGCACCCGTATGAAGAGGTTCAGTACCCCATGCGATGGCAACGTCAACTCTTTGAAACCCGATCTACCGCCTGCTTCCGGGTTTTCTGTAAATAGTAATTTATAGTTGTTTCGATCAGACGAAGTGGATATATCCTCGTTGTTGGTCAGCAAACCGATGCACAGCAGTTCATGCATCCGGCGATTGCAACTTTTTTCGGAGCGTTCCGCCGTCCGATCAGACTCGACGGGGGAGAGCTCCGGGAATTTCTCAACTGTTAGAGTAGATCCTGAATGAGTCATAGATGGAACAGAGACTCGCCAACGAATGGTCTTTGATGCAAGCCGCTTCTATCAAATCCACGGATCAACTGGAAAAGCTTGCGTGGAAAAGACTTGACTCGTGTGGCTTGTCAGCTAACAATAGTGGCGCGTGTTCGTGTTCGTCACAGGTGCACATTGTCGGAGGGCAGACGTAGCAGTAGTACGAAGACAACAGTGGTCGGATGTGTTATGTGCCGTTTTTTTTTTTTTCTCGGGCAGACATTGTCATCGTGAGTAGCTGTTCATGATAAATTTGGTGACACAGCTGTACCGTGTTTCGTTGTTGCCGTGCATGCCCAGGATCCCTGACCGCGTACGCGTTCCGTACCAACCCAAAGCACGAGCTGACGCAGTTCGGCGCCGGGCTGTATTCCGCCGGAAATGCGCTGAGCTTGTTTTGCCTGATGAAGATCTTTTTCTTCAGGGGGCACCGTGCTTCCGACCTGGCCTTGTCGTGCCTTGCGACCCTCTTCTTCAGCCTCTATCTCGTGTTCGACACCTACAGGTAACTCTCCACTTGCGTTGAGAGTCATCATTCAATACGTAGCTTGGTGGGTCCCATCCGGTCCGTGTACCGCCAGCGGAACTCTCAAGCAACTTGTGGCGACTGATGTCCCATCGTCGATGCCCAGTATTTCCGACATGCTCAACTTTGCTTTTCTGGCTTTGAATTACAAAAAAGTCGTCGGAGGACTTTTTTCGGGGACTTTTTATTTCAGAACAAAACAATGCACAGTATCATAAATATTTTCTTCTATCGTTTTCAACAATGAATTATTCAATTATTCGATCTTGATGTTTTGGAGCTTCGTTTTCACACGGCCTCGAGTCTAGGGGAAGCCGAAACACCTGTCGTACTGCTCCCTTGGACACGCTCTCAAGCTATGGGGGGGAGGGACATGTTCATGGGGGTTCTGTTTTTTTTGCCCGAAACTCTCCGCCCCTGCTTTTTGCGGCGAAAAATGAACCAATCAAGGATCATCGGTGGGAAGCATCGGCAGTCGTCCATGTTCAGCGTCAAGGATTGGGCTATGGCAGCTATGGAGTTGTATCAAGACATAATGCAGGTGTGTTGAGGTCACGAAGGACACCGGGACGGAAGACGAACCCTACCTGTTCATGTGCTTTCCGTGACCCGTTTTTGTTCCATGCTGCTTTCGAGGCTCTCCCATCTACTCTTTCCTGTCGTAACTACATCTTCCGCCAGCTCTAGTTTCACAAACGTTCTCCTCTATGTAATACTTGCCAAGCCAGGGGGCGATACATAATGCCAATCTACTGACAATGCTAAAGGCGATGGTATTCCCACACGTATCCTTCTCTTCTTCGTGAGTGCGTTGCGTCCGGAGTATCTCACACGCCTTTCCTACTTTGCTTTGTGCCCAAATCTTGCGCGCGTGTGTGTGCGTCTCATCCTTGCCCTCCCTTGCGCAGATCTTTTTGCACCTTCTTTCCATCTTTGGAGAAGTTCAGTCATGATGCATAATGCTGTTTGGTCGTGCAACTTGTGGTGACGCGTCGACGTGCACGAGGCACGCTATTTTAGCCGCTTTGACGAAGCGGGGGGAGTTGTCGTGAGTTTTCGCTGGTGGAGGTGGAGTGAGCGGGAGTTGTGCCCGTTTGGGTGCTCTCCGTGCGGTCGCAGTCTTTGAGTGTTCGTCGCTCAGAGGACTATGTACATCTATCTTTCGGTCGCCATCTTTTAGTCTTCGTCACTTTGAGGACTATTCGTGTCTTTCGAACTTCTACGCGACTCCTCGACCAGGGTCGCTGCCCACCTTGGTTGTGCTGATTTTCCCGACATGTCTATCCGAGGAAGCGCCAAAGAATGTCTTCGGGTGCGGTAGTTTGGTTGCAACAGTAGTAGCACAAACGTGCGAGGAGGGGACTACTGTATCCGTAGTGTTCCACAGCAGTTAGTTTTTGGATTGATTGCCGTTTGTGCGATTGATGATTTCCTTTCTCGCCCGTCGAGGCCAACAGACTGCCGCTGCTGTTCATACGTTCGGGAATTAGCGATTGTTTTGTGTTTTTGCGATGCTTGTGGGTCGATTTTGTTATCTTCACGCACAATCTAGAAAGCTGCGTTTGCAAGGTCCATTCAACCGCATTGGCCGAGGCGTAGTGTGATTCCGTACTCTTGCCATCGAGGATTCGCGAGCTTTGTTTTGTTTTGTGTCAATATATTAGACTAGATTGCGCTTTTCGACAACTAGCGCAACCCGTACAAAAATTCGCGAAATGATCGGTCGTCCAATCAAGAACGCCCAATTATCCCTTCGTGTCCGAGAGCCCTTCGCACCGATAGCCGGCGGATCTGTGGATGGATGTCGTCAGCCGTGCATCAATGTTCTCTGTTCCTCTGGACCAACCAGAAAACTCTTGCGCGTGCATGAAATCATTTCTCGTTGATTTCCAATATTCTCCGTTGTCGGGAGCTACTTCATAGCGTTGTTGTCGCCAGTCTTCGGCTCTCAGTGCGCACCACGTCTACAGAGCAGGGTACTGATCATCGTTGTCCACAAGCATATGACCAGCAGAGTACCACCCTGCCTGGGTCTCTTGTAGAGGTTGTCTACTTCACTACACATACAGATACCTCCCATTGAGTACCAGAGCAAACATGTCTGTGACACACCTTCTATACCTTTCGCCCCGGTGGTCTTGTCGCAGAGGTTGTAAGTTCGAATCCCCATGGGGTGAAAAAAATGTAAACGTTGCGGGTGAAAGCGAAATATAGCTAAAAATGCTCTCGTGAGCACCGAACTTCGACGTTAGCACCGTTGACGAGGGAAAGGGACGGCTGGACCCTTCTCGCGATAAAAATAAAATTCAGCACGCACCGCAGGAGGAAGGTGGGGCATGAAAAATAAACATAAAGAAGAAAAGAAAAGAGCCCTGGTGTTTACCCCCTCCTGTGTGACCCTGGATGGTTGTACTTGTACGAAAGAATACACGGAAAAGTGTAGTACTCTACAAAATGTAGTGCACGTCTGTCTCACCACGAAAAATGGGGGGACTGTCGCCATGATAAATAGGACGAAAACACACACACACATGCTACTGAGGAGGAACCAAGACCACTACTACTGCTCTACGCGTAGAGTGTTCGTGTTTCATCTTGAATAAGTCGTGTACGAAGATAGAATATTCGAGTACGTACTGGTCTGTACGCAGTAACATGTTGGCGACCAACGCGTGGGGGCCCCACAGAAGATATTCATCAGCCGCTACACGTTTCCTCCAACTTTCATCGAAAGAGAGAGGTGCAACATTCCTTTCCATGACGACCAAGTACGTGCTGCCACGCGACACAGCATTAGTGTCACGCATGGGAAACTCAACGTATGGACCTTGGCTAAAGGTACTGCGTGACGGAGCCGTGCCCTTAGTGGAGAGGTACGCACCTACGCAACCTTTTCAGTAAATACAAAAGACGACCCCCCCCCCCCCCAAACACCCCCGCTCCTCGGTTGTAGTCTTGTGTCTTTGTGGTTGCTGCTCACGCACTGCCGGGTCTGCGCTCAAGCCACGGCGTCAATGCCACACGCGCCGTTAACGCCTCAACTCTGGTGCATCTGTCCCAGCCAATAGTGCCTTGCCTGGCCGTGAGGATTGTGTGTGCTGGTTCGACTGCGTCTCAAGACGAGGTTCGGCGAAAGTGACGTTGTTTGTTGTTCCTGCTGGAAACAGTCAACACAGCGGGGTGACACCTGTTGCTGTTGGAGAACTCACCCGGAGCTTGTCATGTCGGCTAGCTGGAGCCATGCGAAGAGCCGACTTGTGTTTGGCTCGGGCTTCAGAAAGATTCTCGTGGTGGTGAAGCACAGCGCTTACGAGGTAAGAGATAAGAGGGCAAAAAAGAACCGGCTCAATTTTGAATCTTGGGATAACACTCATGTTCCCAGCTGATGATAGAGTGCGGACTGCTGTATGCCATCAGCCAACAGAGCCGAAGGAATTGAACAGAAAACCGCCGCCGCGGCAGGGCCTTGTGCTGCCGTGCTGCGCTGCTACTCTTGTCCTTCTTTGCATTTTCAACGATGATACCGAGCGGTGCTGGCGTGGTTATCCTGTCCACTAGGATCCCGTTCGACAGCAGCGATGGTTGATGATTCAAAATGTGGATCAGACTAGTCTACAGCCGTGGTAATTAGATTAGTCTAGCATTTTTTTGCCGAGTTTGTGTGATGACGGCTGATGACGCGCCAGCGATGAATGGAGGTGGAGGCTGTCAGCAGCACTACAGTAGAGGCAGCAGTGGTGGTGTTGGGCATCATGGGTGAATACTGATCAAACCTTATTCCTGGCTCGTGTTGGGAACGTATTGCTCCGGCACTGGCGGTGATTGACACGCTCTTGGTGCCGATAGCGACAAGAACGGGGCAGGGATGAATGTCCGCACGGTTCTCCCCTTGTACTACCGTACCACTGCATACAATCATGAATACATCGCTCGCTGTGCTATTCTCCCGCTCAACGTTACATTGCGCAGTCATACAAAGCGCTCAAAGCGCAGGGGAAGGCTCCGACGGCGGTGAGGTGGGAGAGGCTCAAGAACCGGTGAGTGACGCGGCGCAGTATACCGTAATCTGCAAGCGAATATGCCGAGTTTTTTGTAGCTTACGGGGGTTGATCTAGAGCGCTACGATAGTCGATGGAGAGTTACGAGCTCTCTGCTCTTGAGACGAGCAAGTTGTCCTCACATGGAGCAACGACAATGGAAGTGGGGGCACGTGTAGGACCACGTGGAGAGTAGAACAGGTCTGGTGGAACTGTAGACAGAGGTACAGTCGACCCCGCTTAAAGGACGCACATGGTTTTTCCTGAAAAAGCGTCCTAAAAGCGGGGTTGCGTCCTTCAAATTCAGGGGACGATAGCTCACCATCCCCGGGGCCAATGGAGGCATGCTATACCTCAAACTGCGCGTCTTTTGCTAAGGAAGGGGGTGGTACGAAAAGTCAGCATCGCCGAGACGACTGGCAACCGATTGTTGACATCGAACATATTAACAATACTTGATATGAGATGTACAGCAGTCAGGGATGTGTTGAAAACAACTACAGTACACCAGTTTGTACTTGGCCAACTAATGTACTGCATAGCCTCCAGCGGAAGAAGGAGGAAAGTCCAAGTAGACATATATTCATCTCATTCTTGTGAAACAAAAAAAAACTGGCGTATTTCAGCGTCGCACCGAGGAATACCAGTACATATCACTGTCCCGGCGGAGACCAAAAGCTAACCTGATGGCTTTTCCCTCCACATATCGTGAAGAATCCCTGAACCTCCCCCCGCGGCTTGGCTCTACGGCTCTGTTGAGTTTCANTCCAGCGGAAGAAGGAGGAAAGTCCAAGTAGACATATATTCATCTCATTCTTGTGAAGCAGAAAAAAAACGAGCGTATTTCAGCGTCGCACCGAGGAACACCAGTACATATCACTGTCCCGGCGGAGACCAAAATAGCTACTTGATGGCTTTTCCTTCCACATAATATCGCGAAGAGTTACCTGAAGCTCCCCCCGCGGCTTGGCTCTACGGCTCTCTCTGTTGAGTTTCATGAGTAAACGAATGAACGGTCTTCGAAAGAAGGTACTGCGTCTCACGGTACTCGTCACCCCTTCCCTTCGCGTACAAATAAATACAGATAGCGCCCGCAGTTAAGAAAAATTATATGAAGAAAAATGGCTCAACTTTGTACGAAAAACAAGAAAAAAGGGCTGAGAAACATAGCCCAATCTCGGCCATAACGTAGGCAACGCCCCAATAAGAAACGTTATGGTGCGATACCCCCATGACATCAGAGATCTGCGGTGCTCCCAACCCCCTCCCAAGCTGAACAGAAGTGCATTTTTTTTTGTAGGGGGCAGAGTCCCCTCCCCCCCCCGCCCCCCCGCGCCCCTGCTGTTCACAGTGAATGCTGTACTGTAGTACTACCACACATCGTGGACAACCATATGCTCTCCGCTGTTGTACGGGTTTGATGGCACTATCCACCACCTCTCTTGAGGGCTTGATGATGTGGATTGTCCTCAGAGATCAAAAGGCAGTGAAAAGAAAACACGAAGTACTTGTTGTAGTCTAAGGAAGGAGAGAATCGGGAGGATGCAACAGTCCAAAGGAAGAAGAAATGCCATTCACGAAATGGACGACTTGTGCCGGTACCTCGACCCAAAAGAAGGGATTGGTGAGGCTCGCACCGATTTTGACGTTTCTTAACTGCGGGCGCTATCTGTAGGATCGAACGTCTTCCAAGCGAGAGATAACCTCGCCCTCGGTGAGGGACGAGGTAATGCACGACTCTTTTTCTGGCGGCATCAGATGGACCGGCGGTAGGTCGATGGGAGGAATCTATCTATACCAACGCCCAATTGCAGCTGCAGCAGCAGACCGCTCGCTACTTCTGCTGTCTGTGCGTCGCTACTTCTGCACTCACTGTGGTGCGTGGTTCGTGCAAAGAGCGGCCCGCAGGCCCGCAGGACACCAAAAAAGGGGGGTATGCGGCAAAAAATGGGGGTACCTCATTATCGTATATTCTGCCGGGACCCCGGTGCTCAGCTGAACAAGTTTCCTCTAAGCGGGGAGTTTCCTTAACGCGAGCGTCCTTAAAGCGGCGTCGACTGTAGTGAAAGGAAGTGAGCTGAAGAGGTGAGGGCGGACAGCCGTCGACCATCACCATCAAGATCATGAGCGGGAGTTCCTCCTCAATGATGATAAAGACATGCTCCCAGTGGGAGGGATTCTCCGACTGACGTGTTGACGTTACAGACAGACATGGGGCGAGGCGTGTGGGTTCAGGAGACACAAGTCCCACATCACCCCCCAGTTTTTTGTGGTGATAGAGCTCGCACTCCACCAAAAACTAACAAGTATACGTGAACTTGGGTTTTGAGGGCCCCCAGAACAAGGGTTTTGATGCTGGCTCTTTTCTCATACCTTAATCCAACATAAGAAATAAAACAACCTTCCCGCAGGAGGAACCTGATAATTAGTACTGTTATCAGTAGAGGACACCATGAAGAGGCGTCGTGCGTGCTGGCACGTTCAGGTTTGCTACTGGAGCTGAAATATCGAAGGTCCCAGCAACCTCTGAAAACAGTCCGAAATCTGCGCCGGAACCAAGCGGCATGCAACACTTGTCACAACCGTGCACACCGCCACGGACCGTAAACCCCTCAACGGAGGGTTGTCCGCAGTAGCTCGTGGCATGAGCTACTGCTGTAAACGCACAGTTCAGGAGATTGGGGTCCGTGGCGGTGTGCACGGTTGTGACAAGTGTTGGATGCCGCTTGGTTCCGGTGCAAATTTCGGACTGTTTTCAGAGGTTGCTGGGACCTTCGATATTTCAGCTCCAGCAGCAAACCTGAACGTGCCAGCACGCACGACGCCTCTTCATGGTGTCCTCTACTGATAACAGTACTAATTACCAGGTTCCCGGCAACACAGACCTTATTTGAAGGCCTGCCGTTTGGCTCTTTTGACTTGAAATGAGAATAGGGCGATTTTTATCTTGATTTCAAAGGGGGCGTGCTGAAGTAGACGCGTGAATGTATGTTTTGAGCAGTCTCTACTGTCGCCCTGTGCGGGATTCAACGATTGCTTTTTTTTGCGATGCCTTCCGACTGGTCCTGTGTGTCTGTTGTACAATTTCTGGTGCCCTTGCGTATGTTTTTAAAATTACTTGTAGTCGACATCGAACTTGCTGTTCTGGGTGCACTCAACTGAAACAATAACGCGTTGACAAGACAAACTAATTTGAATTTTTGTTGACAAGCTTATCCTTCATAAGTTTCCATGACACACGGCAAGTCCCACGAATTCCCTAGGATTTTTTGGGCACCCCGGGGCCGAGGAGGGCGAGTGCGGACTGCATTTTGATATCACACAAGGCTCCCCTGCGGGAGTTGGGTGATTTGCCTCCCAGAGGCTACGCAAGAGGATATGGCCAATCAACGCCATCGCGGTCGCATGGTTGATCGTCATGACGTTTGGTAGTGCCGGCTTGCGTGCAACCTGCATACTAAGTTGCCTGGAATTTGCGTCATGTGCGGAGTATTTTGTTTTCTCCCACCGTAACTTCCTCCCCACGGATGGCGTTTGCCATCGGAATTGGGTTTTCGTCGCTTGGTAACGACGTTGTAAAACAAGCCAATTCACTTGGTGAGCTCGGCAACCAGGTTACCGGGTATTTTTTTACCTCTTTTTTTTTTGGCGGTAACCATAATGGTGGTCGAGTGGATCATGTTGTGCGGGGTGGAGAAGCCTCACTCTGCGCAAGTGGGATGATCGCACCACGTCGTGTGAAAATGGTCATGCACCCTCGAGGCAGTTACACAGTGCTTATAGCTGTCTCTGGCAGTGAAAGCACCAGAAAATAAATTAAGTCGTACGCAGCTGTCATCCGTACGCAAGGAAGTAAGCACAAGATGCCGAAAACCCTTAGCAGGATGCAGTCTAACAGGATGCAGTCTCTGGCAGTGAAAGCACCAGAAAATATAATGAAATCATACGTAGCTGTCATCCGTACGCAAGGAAGTAAGCACAAGATGCCGAACACCCTTAGCAGGATGCAGCGCACCCTTCATGCGACTCGCCGAATATCTCACGGCGCTTCGCGCTTGGTGATGTGAGAGCCTGGTCCGGTGAGAACCCGGCGTGCTCCGTCCCGGCTTTGTAGGGATGCGAGGTCAACGGTGTAACGACTACGGCATGCACGACTATGAGTACACCCCCCCACCGTGACTTTTCGCTTGTTCAAGAGTGTGTGCTTTAGGCGAGCGCTGTCTCTGCTTCAGGTCCTACTGCTGTAATCCGCTGCGTTTGATCACCTTCTCTTCGTGTGTGATCGTGTTTCCTATAGTCTGTGGGACTTTTCATGCAAACACCAACAACGGATCAAAGAGACCCTCAACGTGCCAAGAACAGTCATAGATAGATGTGGACTGCTCTGGATACAGTACCTCAATTTGTATGGTTGAATTTTTCGATTTTTCGGGATTGAAGTTTACATGACCGCTGCCAGAGTTGTGCTAGAGGACTTCTTTGTCGCGTGGTGTGTTCCCATGAGCAACATTAAGAGTCTTGGTCCCCGCTGCAGGTACGTGCGCCAGTTGCTGTGTGGTGGTTGAGTACACAACAATCGCAGCAGCTGTGTGGGCGTTTTTTTTTGTTGTTGTTGTTGTTTCTCACATTAGCTCTAAAAAAAAAAAGATTGGGAGCCCGTGGTCTCAAAACCCGGCATACACGACCCCACGAAGAAACAGAAAAAAATAGGGTACAAAAACCACTCGGAAGAGAAACAAAATGATAGAAAGAAAGACCAGCTACCGCACCAAACGAGAAAGAGCGTCGAGGAGACCGATCAAAATAAAATAAAAGGAGAACGGGGAACGCTTCCCACACCACGGCGTGTGGGCGCGTGGCGCGGGGCAAAAAAAAACAAACTGTTTTCAGTTTTCATGCCGTTCGGGGAGGTCTTTATGGTTCGGATTCCCAGCCCCTGAAACAAGAGCCAGTCCCAGCGACTTGAGGCGGCCCTAACGCGCTCCACTGGTATCTCGCGAGCCCCACACATAACGGGTAATGTACCTACGGGTCTTCTGCGTGCCACGCAGAAGAAAATGCGAAAAATCGCTGTCCCAGCGGAGAAAAACGAATGCGAAGACTCAGAAAGTCGAAATGCTACATATGCACATCGTTCATATTGTTCGGAGGCACCACTGATACCATATCTCCGGTAGGTGCAATGCTGCGTTGTATGCAGGTAGTGGAAGATGCGATACAGCAGTATTGAAGAAGACCACACACCTGTTCCAGCGTACCGGCACATGTACGTTCCAGGGGTCCGTAGCAAAGCACACACGCAATTCAAACTCAGATGTCGGCGGATACTCGTTACAGCTCCAACAAACGGCGCGGAGTACCATTGTCTGCCGGTGGATATATCTGTAAGGCAACGTTGATCATGATTGTGCGTTTTTCCAAACATGCTGCTGTTGCCCTGCTGCCCTGCACGTCCCAATGCTTTTCAATGGTGCCCTGTAAACCACCGACGAAATCGTCCATGACGTCCATCAGCCACGACATCCACCGCGAGTGCGTCGCCTCGGTGGAGAGGGTGCTGACCAGGCACAAGTCGGAATATGCCCTGGTCGGGAGGGAGGAGCTAGATCGACAGCACATATCGAAGGTCAGGGGAGATGCCACCCGATGGGATAACTGCAACACCACCACAGGATACGTAGCGCCGAAAGCGTGGTACCATGCTTTTGAGGTTTCGCGGCGGCCCATTGAGCAGAAACATTTGCATTAGCGTTGCTGCTTGCGTTTTAAAACCTACCCCTCTGGGAGAGGTGTTGGGAGGTCTGACAACCATTCCTCACTATTTGTAGTTATACGTGGACCGTGAAGTCCCTTCCTTCCCCTCCGAACGCCCTTCACCCGCCCCCGCCCCCAACCCCCCTCGACACCAGCATCACATGATATATGCACCAAGTGGTAGGGTATGCAGGACAGGCACAGGACGCCATACGAGGCCGCCAAACATGATAGCTGGAAGCAGTCTGACAGAAGAACTAGAGTGTGCAACGACCAAAGAGACAGGAGGACGATGAAACGTAGGCGTAGTGGCCTCAGATGGCCAAGAAAGGGAGCGAATGGTGTAAACTAACAGCACTTTTGCCTGTGTGCAGTTCGGCAGCAGCGTCAACGGCTCCTTGGTGTCCTTATCCGGAGTAAATGCTGCCCTCAGCGGCGAAAAGGGTGAGTCACTGGTACTGAGACCGGTAGCAAACGATGTACCTCCACCCCTTCAACGGAAATCTCATCTGCGCCAAACGCCAGGTAGACTTGGTGATTTCCGTGGGCGGGGACGGGACGGTTTTGTCGGCGAGCCACTTCCTCGGAAACAACATCCCGCTGGTGGGCGTCAACAGCGATCCCAACAGGGCGGAGGAGATCATGAACACCACCAAGAAGACCGACGAGAGAAGGAGCTTCGGAGCGCTGTGCATGTGCACCGCTCTCGACGTTGAGGAGATGCTGCCTAAGGTGTGGTACGGCAGGGCAAGGCGCAGATTTGGGATGGTATAGTGACCTGTGATACTGCCCTGGCGCCCGAAAGCAAACATTCGCTTTCGTTTCGGAGGGGCTCGTCCTAGCTGTCAGTGTGCAGCGCGCGTTTAGAAGGCTCGGTGACATGCCCGCCGAGGCCAAAACGTGAGTCTGAATCACGGTGGTTTTTCGTGCTGCTGCACTTATGTCGTTGTGTCTTGTGCTCTTCAAGACAAGACAAGCCATCCCTGCACGCTCCTGCCTCGACAAGTCTGTCGTGCAGCATGAACGCCCTTGCCGATGGAATCAAGAGCAACACTCGGTCTCCACCTTCCAACTGCTCGGCGGCCGTGGAAAGCTTGCGCGATATTGTGTGCATACGTCAATATGTCGAACACGCCGCGTAGCCCTCGGCGACATTTTCCCTCCAGCTTCCTTTCCCCTCCCGCGCCACGAACCCCGAGCAAATCGTTCAATCGAAAATGTCGATGCACTGAACGACTTACATAGTAGACACGCGTGCCGAACTGCTGGGTAGTGCTCGGTAAGTTAAGATGGCCACGGTCTGGCCCTCCGTTTGATGCGCTAAACTTCGTGCTCCTCGGCGCTTCTCACGCGGGGTAGAATTTCCTCCCTTGTCGGCGATACGTCGTGTGCTTTGTCACGGCGGTGGTTTTGAAGCAACAAATCGCCAGCATGTTGACGAGTACAACTCCCCTTGTGTCAGTCACTTGTGTCCTTTGTGCGTTTTTTTTTCGCGTTTCGGCGGGGGATGCTGCCGCTGTGACAGGTCTTGCTGAGAGAAATGGAGCCGCAACGGCGAACACGACTGGAAACATCCATAAAGGTCACTCTGTCGAGAAACCGTCGTTTGGAGAGTCCCGAGAGAAAATTGTTGTGTCCTCCATTCTTGTCGAGTAAGCGGGGACTTGTGTCACCGAACATTTTCTCTATTATCGTTGGAATTCTGGCATGACTTTAATTTCGCGGCTCTGTCGAGAGTTTGGAAATCTGAAACGTTTTTCGTGCCCTTCGTGCGTCGCATCGCATTTCAACCGGATATTTGTACTTATTATAGTCAGTTTTATTTCCGACAGTCGTAGACTTGGAGAAGATTGGTCTGAGCCATTTTGTCCTCCGTTCGGAGAGCTCCTGTGTGTTTCATTGTCGTCTGCTCTTTTTCCCCTAGTTTGGTCTGCATAGGTGTCGGCAACATTTCGGAGACGTTCGATCCGATGCAGTTGCCCTGTGGTAACCTTACCATTTGCTCTTTCGCGTTTTCCACGTTGCGTCAATCCCCCCACCCGTCCTCAGAGCACGTTCACGGAGACCAAGCTGCCGCCGACTCTCAACGATGTAAGTTTCACACGCATCGCTCGTTGGTTGGACCAGTTGTGGCTCTTGTCGAACTTGATGGTTCGACTAAGAAGCCGTATTTGTTGCTGTTCACAACAAGTGTAAAATGAGGTGTAGCACACCGTGTTCTATGAAGATTTACCGCATGTGCCCCGCAATACTCTATCCGTGTATACGAGCGATTAGATTATGTTCCGCAAGCACTGGCCAGAGTCGAGCCCCTTCGAGCTGCTCAAACATTGTCCCCAAAAAAGTGAGTAGCAAGTAGATCATGATTTTGCGTAGAAGTTGTGCGATCCAGGCGTGTGGAGCGATTGCGCAAGTCTTGGTAGATCAACCTCTACAGCCTCCGCCCGAAGCAGATGGCCGTTTGCATCACCAGATGGTTGGCATGGAGACGATGCCCACAGCAGTGGTCAGGTTTGTTATAGATCTTGTTGAACGGACCTCTTGCACCCCATGACCTGTTGTCTCTGTTTCTCCATCGCGTGTCCCGCATCTTTCGACGATCCCCTCAATACGCGCAGTTGTTGTTAGCGAACCCTAATCCAGCGGCTGTCAGCCGATTCCGATTGGGCTTGGTCCCTGCGGAAGGTGAGTTCAGCGTACGTTGTAGATTTTGTACCTGTTTGGGATGAGAATGCCGTGAGAAACGAAGCTGTTGGGGTCAGTGAGCCTACGGGGCCGACATTCTGCTTTGGTCGTTTTTTCTGGAGCCGCGAAACCGTCTGTGTGCTTGGACACTATCAATAATACACAATTGTCACAGCGTATATTCAATCTTAGTTCGTGTGCTCTGCCGCTTGTGTTCACCAGGCGCATCCGCCCGCGAGTGGTTCAACGTTTGGTCGTCGGGTATGTGGGTGTGTACAGCGACGGGGTCGACGGCGGCGATGAAGGCAGCAGGGGGGCAACCCATGGCACCAGACTCGTCAGACATGCAGTGAGTGAGCAAAGACCTGCGCGCCACAGCGGTACTTGCCCGAGCGCTACCGCTGGCGCGTAGGAGCTGTAGGGCCTAGGGTGCTCTGTTGCTGTTGTTGTACGTGCAGCGCTTGACTCATGTGTAGCCCCATGATTGCGACCTTTGACTTGGACGGATTCGTGGAAATGTACGGAGTGGTCAGCTCGTCGTCTGGCTTGATCTCCAAAAAATGGCAACACGCAGTAGAATTATTGTTAGAGAGATAAGATCCTCCCGTAGAAGGGTGGGCGAGTTCGTCACACTGGTGTCAGCCAACCAGAGGGTGGCGCCAAACGAGATGCCATGGTGTGCTCAAGAGTGGCGTAGTTGTTCCGCGGTCCCTAGCGCCTCCATACGCGCGCGCTAAGCTTTGTTCCTTTACCGCAACTGAGTGTGGTGCGCAGGAGTACAAATGGATATTTCTGACCAAATACACATGCTTGCCATAGGTACATGGTGCGGGAGCACATGGTGGAAGCCCACATGGAGCACCTGCGTTCGAAGGGGCAGGGTATCGTTCCTCAGGGTTCGAAGATAGAGATTCGCTGGAACTCCAAGGTGGGATGAGCATGTGGCGCGCATGCATGTACACCGTATCGCGAACTTCTGCAGTTCGAACGGGGCTTGCAAGCGGGCTGTGGAGGCCAACGGTAGATCTCTGGCTCTTGTTTGCTTTCGCTACCTCTCACTACCTGAGCCTCGAATATTTCGCGACTTGTGCCTAGCCCCCCGCTACCGCGGCGCCCGCCATCGCCGCCGCCACGACTCGACGACGTCCTCTCTTCCCCGTTCAATGTCTTGTTGTCCTCGATTGTCTAGGATGGGTTCGTTTACATCGACGGGGAGCACTCGGTGCACTCGGTGCAGCTAGGAGACGAGCTGCAAATGTCAGCGAATGCACCCCCCCTGTACCTTTACGCCCAGGAGCCACCACCTGTAGGACCAGACAAGCCAATCTCTGCACCTTGGCGGCATTTGTGACGGGAGTTGCTTCTTATCCCATGTGGTTTTTGTCGGAGCTGCGAGATGACGACGGTGGAGTCGATGGCAGCGCTGGGCAAGCTCCAACTGCTTCTTTTACCTCACGGAGCTGTTGCAATGCTGCAGTCCCGGCTCTCACTGGAGGGCCTGGCGTCTGGATTGGTCGGGTTGGATGTCTTGTTTCACGCCTCGGAAATGTCGTCTTGCTGCACGCTCGTTGCCGAGGCGAGCAGCACGTTACTGGTAGTTCGCCAGTTTGTAAGATTCTCATCCCCGACCTCCTGCTGCATGTGTTCCAGGCAGCTCGTGAAGTGTTGATGGGCCGCCCAAATCTTGCGCGACTTGTCGTGTCGGAGTTGCGAGTGGGACGGCCGCGCACCAATGTAGAGGACGATGATTTTTAGTATTGACGAACAGCCGCTGAAAATGCGGCGAATTCATATCGTAGCAAGACAACGCGGGCTGACTATCGCTACGAGGGTGGTTGTCGCCGTTGCTCACCGTGTTAGATATGGCTGTTGAGGGTTGGCTGAACCGCGTTGTCGAACACACCTGACCTCGCATGACTGAGAGTAGTTCCATGTCTCCAATCTGGGTTTAGTTTGGCGTACTCTTCTTGAAAGCTCCCTGCTGTAGCGGAAAGTTGTTCTCGCTGAGCTTCGCCAATCTCAATGCTTTGGTGGCGAATTTTTTTGTCAAGTCTTCCTTGGGCGTCGTTCATCTTCGTGGGTGGCCGGGGTGTACTTTGGCTCGTTTAATTAACGTCAAAGGGGTGTTGCCGTGTGTTGGAGGCAAAAGCCAAGTAAAATATGAGCTTCAATAGATAGGTCGGGGGCGAAACGATAACATGTCTTTGGTGCCTTGCACATCGCTCCGGAAGGCCTCCTACGTACATACTGGTGCGAGATTTGTTTCCCATCTCTCAAACGTTGGTAAGTCGTGTTGTGCTTCGCGCGAGGCACGCGATGGTTGAGCTTGGTTACGGTATTATCGTAATATCCTCTGTGCTACCCCCAAACGCGAATCGCCTCAAGCGTGGAGAAAGCGTAGCCGTACTAGCGTCGGGATTATACAATAACAAATTTATGTATTCGGACTGTGCTGAAAATGTCCTTCGGGGTGGGGCGATATCTGTTTGCCAATCTTCGCGATCTCCGCCGGGGCAAACACAACAATCGTTGCTCTTGTTTGTTGCAAGCTCCCCCAGCTCCTTCTATCCGTTCTACTAACTATTCTGGAATGCTTGCTCATATACGTATTTTGACTCGACGTCGAAGCAGCAGCGTGTGTTTGTATTTGAGCTGTGTCTCTCTGATTTTGATAGCACCGCGCAGGGGAATTTTTTCCACGGGTCGTTCCTGTTGTCAAAGATCCTCCCTTGTCTCTTGTTGATTAGCCCGGGGATGATTTTTTTTCCCAACACTTTACGATTGCTCCTCCGGGGGGTATAGCGGTACGCTGTAGAGGAAAATGGGCGGGTCTTGCCTGTTATCGTTGAGGACAGCTTCTACCGAGAATGCACCGGAAGGCTGTGCCCACCTGCAGCACAGATGAGGTTTGTTGAGGGATGGTGTAGTCTTGTGCCCAATGCGGGATTGCAGTAAACGACACCGGGAGTGGAAAGTCGTCCTTGCCTCCTGTGAGAGTTGGGGTGAGCACACGTAACCTCCTCGTGTATTGATGTCGAAAGAAATCGGCAGAGGTCGAGCACACCAGTTTGAAACAAGAGCATAAGCACGTGCTGAAGAACTCGCGATCGGTATCGGCTGGTGACGGCAACATGTTTGCAGTCCCCACCCTCCGTCTAGAAGACACAAGACGTCAAAAAACGCGACTCCAGTTCGATTTTCGTGGCCATGTACCTTCATCGAAATTATCTAAAGGAGCATCGAGCGCGTGGGGAGCAGGTGGCATAAACATAGATAGGCTAAAGAAACTCTCCAGAGCTGCAGAATTTTGCGCCGAAGGCATCGGTCACTCATGCTTAGCACGGTCCCGGCATCAAACAGAGAAGCCGCAATTTTTCTATGAGTAACATTCCCTTGAAACAGCTGTCGCACACGTATCAAGTACCCTGCTTGCACTCGAACAAGATGCCCGCTCCCTCGCCGATCCATTGGTCACCCCGTCGAGCAAAGCAATTCTACCGTATCGCTGACAAGACAGCGATGTGAGCATCTTAGGTAATCCTCCGAAGTACACGCGATACAACGCTGAGAGACAAAGCTTAAGACAGCGGAGGCTAAGGAGAAACGACGGTGTCAACACTGCAAATCAACTGCGGCCAACACGATCGCAAACCTTCGACGCTGGTCTTCGTCTGCGAAAACCAAAACCCACGCCTCGACTCTGCCCAGCAACAATTGCAGTCCCCCAACGGTGTTGCGTGCGGAGCAGCCTCTCGTCGCATCCAGCAAGTCGCAAACGAGGTCGAAGATATAGTATGCCGGCGGGTGCGACGTCACAGACCCCAGCGCGGCGCCTAGCCACTGCTCCAGCGCGTTCAGTTCTCGCATGGCCCAGTCCAAGAACTCCGGCTGTATTCTAAGCGATGAGGAATGGGGCGAACCCGACCGAGGACGTCTTTGGCCATCATCGGTCGACCTAGCGGAGAGCTCTAACTTCAGCCGCAGATAGGCACAACTGAACGTCGTCCAATGGCGTCTCCCCAGAACGGCGACGGATGTCTCTAGGATACCCTTGATCGCGTCGCGCCTCGCCTGTAGCTGCTCATCAGGGTGGTGCGGCCACCCCCGGCTCCCGCTGCGGCCGTCCAGTGCCATATTGGTGCAACTGGCACTTGGTGAACGGGGATCAACGGTATGGGCCATGACTAGCGCAAATACCTCTGCGCTCACAATGCTCTCTTTGCAGTGCAGGCTTCGCGATGGTGCACTGTCACTGCAAGTACTGTCGATATTGCTGCACCACCCGCAATACTGGCATACCCACATCTCGCTCTGTTTCCACCATTCAGCGAACACCGCTTCTGCTTCTGGTCGTCGTCGCCTTCCATCCCCGTTGTAAGGACCGCCATCGCGACAAGCAGGAGCGGAGTGCCTCTCCGCCGACCTTGAGCTGCCCACAACCCTCCCTCCGCTACTCGAGCGCCGCTCAAGTGGTGAGTTGTAATTTTTGCAGCACTCGGGGCACACCACTTGCCGAACTTCATCTTGCGGTCGCGAGCACCGGTCACAGCTGCACAGAAACCCCCGTGACAACCACAAATGTCGCCGGCGAACAACGGTTCCCATGACCTCGATTCCGGAGGGCAGGTAGCTAAGGGTCAGCTCCTCTCCTGCGGCGACAGGCCGCAGGGTCATGAACGCTCGTTCCACGCCGCCATCATCGAGCGTAACGCGAGTGCAGTTGGCAGTACAGCTGTGGTTGAAACGGGAGCCACGCTCATACAGCGAACCTTCTTGACCCATGCAGTTCGCCCAATACCTGAAGCGAGCGGGTTATACGTTTGTTGTTTGTTGTTGTTTCTCACATTAGCTCTAAAAAAAGAAAGATCGGGAGCCCGTGGTCTCAAAACCCGGCATACACGACCCCACGAAGAAACAGAAAATAATAGGGTACAAAAACCACTCGGAAGAGAAACAAAATGATAGAAAGAAAGACCAGCTACCGCACCAAACGAGAAAGAGCGTCGAGGAGACCGATCAAAATAAAATAAAAGGAGAACGGGGAACGCTTCCCACACCCGCCTACAACGCCGGAGGGTTCCGTGCCGGGTTCCCGCCGACCAGGCATACGTGTACCAGGGTGATTGTTTCATGCAGCTTGTCGGTGGTCCGGCGAGTGTGGTGCCCGTTGCCCCCGTCGTGTTCACATGCAAACTCTCCTTAGAGTCAGGGCAGGCAAAGAACCGTCCTCCCATACAAAAAATAGGCGACGCACGGCGGCAAGAACTTGACAAACAAGCTCGTGTGCCGGCGACCATATGCCTCGATGTATGCATACCCAAGGTTGGCATACCTCCTACCTGATGGGAACGACAATCCTGGTTATCCAGCGGCAGCATATCGGATACTGCATGTGGCCCTTGCGGATGATGTGTTCCTGCTACGATGCCGTTAATAGATGGACTATGGCACTTGCATGCGATGTGTGTAGACGTTACAGAGGTACATACATATGGTCCGTTCAGATAGATACATAGACGGTGTCTTATGATTATGGTGTTACGTGAATCTGTCTTGCCTGTGGACCGCTCCTTCAAGCTCACGCGAGGGCAACCTGCGCAGGTCGCGATCACACTTCCTCAGCCAAGCAACTTCACGTCGAACAAGCGTGACAATAGCATTGCTGTTGTCGTCGACATCGTCGTCGACATCGTCGTCATGGCCGTCGTTGTCGGTGGTGGTGGGGGGAGCGGTGGTCGTGGTGTCAGCAGGTGTCATATTCGGAGAAAGCTCCTGCACTCGAGATCGGATGCTCGCAGTGGACGAAAGGTAGGCAAGCGCAAAGCGGCAGGTTTCCTCGTAGCAGCCTCTCAAGATGCCTCCCGTATCTGTTGGAGCGAGTCTGACGCATGGGGGGCAGTGCTTGTGCTGAACGGTGATGGGAGACAGGGGAGGCAGCTTCGAGGATGCGGCTATTTCCGCGGCAGCATCACGTCGACCAGGGACCAAGAATGCAGTTTCCTTGAATAACACTTGCCCTGTCACCAAATCCTTGGTCGCAAACAACCCCTGGCCAGCTACGCATGAGGCTTTGATCTCACAACAACCATCGGCCTCCAGCCCGCCCGAAATCATTTGGGTGCAACACACCGATCAGGTGGCAAGCAAGGTGCAAGTGCTGGCCTGGCTCTTGTAGTGATTTGAGTTTGTGCAGTGTGTGAGCAGAATCGGAATTTGATTTGCCAGGGGCTCCGCGGATTCGAGAGGAACACAAGGCGGGGTTTCCTGGGTAGCTTGACTTGCTCCTTCTGGAGCCAAGGAGAGGAGCGACGTAAGTTCTGTTTGAGCCGAGTATTTCCAACTTAGCACCGCCGTACCGCGCACTGTAAAGCGAGAACAACAAGGGTGAGGGCCAGGGTTACCTCATCTAGTCTCGTGCCGGCGTAGCGCTCTTGGCCTCTCGCGTCTCAGAAAATCGTCTGCGGCGCGTGTTGTCGCTCGCTCGATCGGGTGTCAAATTGTAAAAACAACGAAGGCCTTTGTGCGTGGTTGGAACAACAGGCAGGCTGCGTGCCCTCTCTGCGTGAGCCTTGAGCGGAGGCTGCAGGTAGTGCTCAGGCCTGCTTAGGGGGGCTGTCTGTTGCGCTTCGTGCGCGTTTTAGCTGGTAAAACCGTTGCACATAGTTGGTCTGGGAAGAGGGAGCCGGAAAGGGTATTACGGTTCCCCTTTGCTTGGACGGCCAGGTTGCCAGGAGCTGCTGTCTGCAAGGCGGGAGAGAGAGCTGAGCTATGGAGGGTTTCTTGGAAAAGAAAGGTGAGATCGTGTGCCCCTTTTTCTAGGTAGACAGCGTTCGGCGAGACAGCTAGACGTACGCGGCAGAGACCAAGGTTTCTTTGGTTCTCGTGTCGTATGTGGTCGATCGGAGGGCGCGTTTTCAGGCCGAGAGACCTGAAGAGATGTTTGGCCGGCACAGCAGCGAGCGTCTCGTTCAAAACGGGGTATCTCGCTCATTTTTTCACGCGGCAACCAGCCTCCCAAAAAAGAGCAGAAAGGGAGCGCTGGTCCGGATGCATGGCCCGGCTCACGCAGGCTTCCTTTGCACTCCTTGTCGCGGGATGTGACGACCGCTCTGTGCTGACTTGCACACAGGCGAAGAACATTACGGTGCGGTTCTGTACAAACCTGACCGTGAAATTTGTTTCGAGCCTCCTTCTCTCTCCCTCCCTCTCCCTAGTTTTTTGTCGATCTGTGGGTGTGTGTGTGTTTGTTGGTGGCGTCGTCGTTGTTCGTTCATGGTATGGAGAGCAATCAGAGACGGTGGGATTTTTTGGGGGGACATCCTGGGTGCGCTGTTCGACGCTGTTCCTCCTAGGAGTTCGTGGGTTGCGGTCACACGTTCCGAGCGGTCTCTTTCCACTCTCCTGGCGGGTCCAGAAAGAAGTAGACGATCCCATCATCGACCATCGTGGACGTTCTTTGGACCCGAAAACCAACACGGGCCACCTGGCCCCCTTTTTTTAGGCGCTTTTTTTCTTTTCGGAGCCTGCCGCAGAAGTCATCGTGAGTGGGCGTCCCTCCCCTTGAATACATCGTAGCGTTTGTGCGCGCCCCCCATACATTTTTGTTGCTTCCGGCTGCATGTGATGCTCTCGTACCATCGACGGCAAAACTCGCTTGCGTGGTGAAGTTCTTGCACTTGCAGGTGTTGTACCGTAGAACACTTGCTCCCCTAGCCGATCCAACAGCACAGCGGCGGGGGTACGCATACAAGCGATTTTTTTTTTGTTGGCCCCAACATCCTCCTGCTGCTGTAAAATCTACCGCCGCTTTCCTCGCTGCCCAGGCCTCGTGTCTGCTGTGGCTTGGCAGGGGTAGATACATGCCTTCGATGCTGGTAGGCAGATCATGTGTTCGCTTGGGCGAGATTTGTGGCCGTCGTGTTTCTGCGGGTAAATTTAGAGGCGTTTACCGCTCGTCCGAAGTAGCGCGCTCTCTTTTTTGTGCCCCAGGTCATTTTCGGTCGCCTTTTTTGCGAACCCTGCAGCATATCTCATCTCTCTGCTGTTGTTGGCATACATAGTGAAGCTCTAAAGGCTCGAAGGGGAGCAGACACGCTTAAGTTTCCAGAAACAAGCGATGGCGCACACGAGCTCGCTTCTTTCGCTCATGCCCGGCCACGAAACGATGGACCAGATGTGTTACGAGCTCGTCGTGAGAAATAAGAACACTATAAACCTCCCAGGATGGGTCGTGAAAAGTGGTAGAATTACCTGTTTCGCCACGGGGGGCACTAAATACTCCATCGTGAAGTCCTACCTGACCCTACGTGCACCAAACGCCCACGCGTTTTGTAATGCCTGTCGTATCCAAATTCTCATTGGTGCGTGCCAATCTGAATGCCTCTGCCCCTTGCGAAAGCTTCCGAGAGCTGTGCTTCTGTTTTTTTTGCAATCTGTAGCCTCGTGTGCTGGAAAAACATCAAGAGTTGACACAGCAGAGCATACCTACTGCTGTTAACACACACACACACACACACGACAAACAAGCAATGTGGCTCGTGGCATATCAGTGGCATCGGATTGTCGTTCGTGGGCGCCCGTCTTTTTCCGGTCTCATCTGGTCATGATTTCCCTCCTGGTTTTGCTGTCGACGTTTTTTCTGCGACGTACTGCTGTACGGGGTGTAGTCCCCGTTCTCGGACGCATGTGCGAATGTCGAGGAGACTTCGCGGTTTCGCGTTTTTCCTTAATCCTACTCCTGTACTATATATAATATTGGAGTTCTGACTGCTGTCCCATCGAATTGTCTCAGAGTTTCCGAGGAAAATGTTAACGTGGGGGGCCCGAAGACTCCGGTGTAGCCACCACAACACAAATAAGGGCGAAAAAAAAACGAGCGGGCGCGGATATTGCTGTTGTTGCCAAGATCGCTAGAACATCCTTGACCGATAGGTACTCCTGCTGTTTGACTTGGAAAAAAACACATCAACGAGGACGCTTGCGCCTCCATACTGTATTGTACAAAGCGGCACAATCAGTTTGAATGTCCGCTTGCCTTGAAGTAAGTGGTCAATCGTGGGGAAAAAAAAATGTCAGGACTCGTTTTCGAAACATAAAACATGCCAGAGGCGTGCGTGTCGTCGCAAAAAGGTGGGGGCGCGTGCGCCATACTTGAATGTTTGTGTCCCATCTGTCGAGGAGCCAGCGTGGTGGGAAACATACCAGCGTGGACCTGCCCAGCCTTCACCGAATCAGAAACGAGTCACGCCCAGTGTGGTGTGGCGTATTGTGCGAGCTTGCTTTTCCCTGCTGCCCTGGCGAAGTTCGACCGAGACAGTCTGTGCTGTCTTCACCCTTGGCCCTCCTTGTTTGCCGAGTGTGCCGCGTGCGTTGTTGCTATTGCAGGATAATGTTGCCTCGGTGTTTTCAACTGCATCCTTCGCGTGAGCTACATACATGCATCGTATTGCGCGCACTATCAAACCAAGAGAATACCGGAGATGAGCGTCGCCTCCATTCCACGTTAAACCAAGTGTGCCTTGGTTGAAGAGGGCTTCTGGATCAATCTCTCCCTCCGTGCCGGGTGCTTGGTGCGACGGCTCTGCTGCTATGTTTGGCTGACCGTCAACATGTGTCTACCCTCTCGTGTAAACTACTGTACAACAGGCGTCTCGGGGTGGACAGAGCGATGGTTTGTGCTGGAGGGCAAGCGTGTGATGTACTACAATCAGAAGGGGGACCGGCATCCCAGGGGAACCCTGGAGCTGAACGCGGGTAGCAGACTCAAGAAGATCACGACTAAGGAGCATGCCTTCCACGTGGTGTCGGACAAGCAGGTTCGTCGAAATGTCAAGATGCATGTTTCGTGTAACTGCTGTCCGGTCAAGGCTTGATTTACGACATATATGGCTGCATGTCCTGTGTGCCTCGTCTCCGTTCAAGTTGGAGGGAGGATCGGCATGTTCGTCATGATGCATGTTTCGTGCGACTGCTGCAATCAACCCTTCATGGAGGACGAGACCATTTGTTCGTAGATGAATGTCCCCGTGTGCGTTGGGTCTCCGTTCAAGTTGGAGGGAGGATAAGCAGGTTCGTTAAGGCGCATGTTTCGTGTAACTGCTGTCAGGTCAACTTTTGATGGACGACAAGACCCATGTGTTCGTAGATGAATGTACCGTGTGCGTTGGGTCTCCGTTCAAGTTGGAGGGAGGATAAGCAGGTTCGTTAAGGCGCATGTTTCGTGTAACTGCTGTCAGGTCAACTTTTGATGGACGACAAGACCCATGTGTTCGTAGATGAATGTACCGTGTGCGTTGGGTCTCCGTTCAAGTTGGAGGGAGGATAAGCAGGTTCGTTAATGTTAGTGACAAGGGTCCCGTGTGACTTCCCCCTGGTGAAGTTGATGGAGGACGAGCAAGTTTGAATTCGGAGGCAACCATTGTGTTTTATCAGTTTGACTTGTTGGTGTTACTTGTCTCAGGCCAAGTTGGTGGACCAGCCGGTATTGCGCGTAGAACAAGGTGCTGCTGTGCCACGAACGAGTTACTTGTTGACATCGCTAGTGGCCGGAGTGGATTGTTTCGGTGCTCACAAAACTGTCTTCGCTTGGCAACCGCAAGTTTTACCGCTGTTGAAGCTGATGGCATGAACACGGGTCACCCTCTCCCTACACGAGCTTGCCAAACTCGGGCTAAGATGACGGCAGGCTGTTCGTTTCGCACCAGCACCCCTAGTTGCTGGTGTTTTGCGGATCGTAGTCGGCTGTTTTCGCGTTGCTTTGCTGCAACAGTGGCTGCAACGACTTGTACGGGGCTGCTCCTTGCATGGCCTTGGCTCTAGCAAGGTATCAAGCCTGCGTGCCATGGAGACAGGCTGCCCTATACGGACTCGTGATAGCTAGCCACCTCCCGATTCAGGCCGAGAACTAGCGTCTGGTGTACATGCCGCAGGCTAGGGTTGACCCTGTGTGTTCGGCTTGTCTGCTCCGTCGCGTCCGTCACAACGAGCGTGAATCCCCGATTGTCTTCTCGTTGGCGTTCCCTTTGGCGTGCCGGTGCCGTGTGGGGACCGGCAACAGGCGCTGACGGTGAACGCGCTTAGCGGCGATGACCGCGAGCAGTGGATGAGGGCTATAGCCGACAAGGTCCAGCAACTCAAGGACGCCTTGGTAGTGCTGCCGAAGCGAAAGGGGACGAGGTGCGTTTGGAAGTGCAATATCCTCTGGCTCGTGTTGTGCTGGTTTAAACGCGCACTTTTGTTGTTTGTGGTTTGTCGCACGGCAGATGGTTGGCTGGCCCCCGAATGCACGACAGCTCTTGAAAGCCGTAGCGTGAAAGATTGTGATATCTGCTCCCGACGTGATGGGCAAGACTACTTTTGTCGAGTGTACCGGGCTGTTCCTTTATCTAGGTATCTTAGGTAAACATGAAGAGCTTGGCGTGTTGAGCCTGGCTTCATGTTCTCGCTCTCAGCTCCTCCTTTCTCGCCTGTTGACTTGTTGCTGTTGGTTGTCGTTGTTGTTTGTGTTGGATAGGATGATCTCGGCATGGGACACATTTTTCGAAGTGGACGACTATTACACCTACAAGAAGCCAGTGGGGCACGGTGCATACGGGGTGGTGATTTCCGCTCTGGACACGAGGGACAACAGTAAGGTATGAGAGGAGCAGCTCGAGCTTTTTGCCCGGAACGATTCACAATGCGGACTCGGATGTCACACACTACGGAGAAGAGATGGGAACGTTTGTTGTTGCGAACAACATCTTGCAGTGGGTGGAAAGTACGATAAGAGAGGTGGTAAGGAATGGAGGTCATTTCCTTGGCGGGAGACTGTTTTTTCTCGTCTCCTGGACGTAACTGCTGCCGATTGCTCTGTTGGGAGTTCAACCTGTCGTTTCTTCGCGACTCACCAGGCTGCCATAGCCTATGCATGCCATGTCTGTACCGGCGCTGTGTCTTGGCGCTTTCATCATGACTAATACAATTAATTAGTGGGTATATAGTGAGTTTACCTGTTTTGTCCGTGGTCACGGGCCATCACCATCGCCATCACCATCGCCATCACCATCGCCATCACCATCAGTGTTGCAGTGTTGTCCTCCGCGAGGATTGCGCCAAGCCATGCTCTCTGCTCAACTCGCGGCACTCACGACAGTCGAGCGGACTGGGCGCCGAATGAAGGCTTCCGTTGGGTGCGGGCAGTGACGCGCACACGCTCCTCGCGCCGATTTGCTGCTGGAATCTGCCACCCCTCATCCCGAACCCCTGACGCCTGCGTGTATTGTCATCATCCGAAGGTGGCGATCAAGAAGATTCCGTCAGCGTTCGACGATGTGGTAGACGCGAAGCGTATCGTCAGGGAGGTGCGCCTCCTACGCCGCCTGGACCACATGAACATCATCAAGATCGTGGATATCTTGCCCCCTCCGTCCCTGACCGACTTCAACGACGTGTACATCGTTTCTGAGCTCATGGACACGGATTTGCACCGCGTCATTTACTCTAGCCAGGTGAGGTTCAGATCCCGCCGCCGCCTGCACTACTCGAAGCCCCTTGTTGTTGTTTTTTTTTTACCCTATCCCTATCCTCTCGGCTTTCATGGCCCTGCTGGAATACAATTCGGGAACACCTAACGGCACACAGCCGAGTCGACCGACCAAATAGGCAGAAGGTTAGCCTAGTAGCCAACAACGTCGTCGCTGAAACCATCGATTTTCTCGACTTCCCTATCTGACACCAGACACGAAGATCGTGGCACAGCGGAGCCGACGAAGATTGCCAGATGATGCGTTTTTCGCGCCTCTGTAGCCGCTGCGCTTTCGATATCTGTGGCGTGTTGAAGGAGTCCGAGGAGCAGCAATCATCAACTGACCTAGCATCGGATGTAGTAAATCTGAGGTCACACATACCTCCCCCATTGCCCTTACTTTTATCCTCCCCGTTGTTGAACGCGTTTTTTTTCCCTCATGATGTGGACCATTTTTCGCAGAGGCTGAGCGACCAGCACGTGAAGTATTTCCTGTACCAGATTCTTTGCGGTGTGAAGTACATCCACTCTGCCTCCGTCTTGCACCGGGACTTGAAGCCCTCCAACATCTTGCTCAGCACGGTAAGTATTTTTTTTTTGCTCGGATTGTCGGGTAGAGGGGCTGCGTTGGTTAGCCTGTTAGGCGTGCATGGATCCCGTGGCTTTCAGGCGTCGAGGATCATTTTGGTTCCGGTGATGGGTTGTCTCTAATTAGGTTTATGCATGCACACGGGTTGTAAGTGTTGTACGGCCGATTGCGTGGTACCCCCGCAATGCTCGACGGTCTTACGAAGCTGGACTTGTTTGTCTCCAAAAACACTTTCGTGCCCATTTTCCTGTTCGCCGCTGCCGCAGTAAACAGCACTGCCTGCACGGCCTTGGGGAACCAGTGAACCTGAAAACCCCAATCAACAACTCGCCAAATCTTTCCACCAAGGGAGACTTTACGCTTAATGCATGCGAAGGAGTACCTATGGATGTAATCCCCCGAGCATCATCCTTGTGAAGCGTGGCCTGGGCCGGCATTTTTGCGTTGTTGGTATGCGAGGTCAGTGGTCTAACGAGTGCGGCATGCGTTTACGTGAATACGCCCTGCTCCCTCCACAGAATTGCGACCTGAAGCTGTGCGACTTTGGGCTGTCGAGGGGGGTGAGCTCGCCGGACGAGGAGGAGACCGCGGAGCTGACGGAGTACGTGGTAACCCGGTGGTACAGATCTCCGGAGATCATGCTGGCCGCGGAGTACGGTTACCCAATCGACATATGGAGTGTGGGCTGCATCTTCGCGGAGATGCTCCGCCGGGAGCCTTTGTTCCGAGGAGAGACCTACCTGCAGGTGAGAAAGCACGGCCTGGGCCAAGGATGGGAGATGGGGTGACGGGGGGTGGATGGTGGATGTTTGTTGGGTGTACGACACAATATACCACACACACACGGTGGTATCTTTCGTTTTGGCTTGTCAGAAACTGTCACGGTGCGTGTTGTGCGGGCTGTGGTATGTTTTGTTTCCTTGCTTTCTTGACCCGCGAGTAGACTCATATTTTGGGCAAGGTGACACATGAAAATTCTAGGCAGCACCAGGTGTGGTATTTGTAAGAGGGGGTTGTATCTCGGGTGGGTGTATGTATCATTTGTTTGTGAAATGGTATAGTTCACGGTGTTCGATGCATTCGTACCGATGTGGCTGTGACCTCATCGATCCAATCTCGGCTCTGTTGCTACTAAAGGCGGCCGTCCGTTCCCAGTGACCTAAACCCTGACAACAACCTTTCAAGTGATTTGCGAGCATGACGATGGTTGCGGCAAGCACCATGCTGCTCTGTTCGGGGCTCGATAGAGTAGAGCCCCCGGTATCCGCAGGGGGGGGAGGGGGGTTAATCATGGCCGTGCATGCAGTTGTGGTTAGTCCACTGACCTCGCATCCCTGCAAAGCCGGGACGGATCACATCACCAAGCGCGAAGCGCCGTGAGGTATTCGGCGAGGCGCATTAAGGGTGCGCTGCATTCTGCTAAGGGTATTCGGCATCTTGTGCTTACTTCCTTGCATACGGATGACAGCTGCGAGTGACTTAATTTTTTTCTCGTGCTTTCACTTCTAGAGATAGTTATAAGCCCTGTGTAACTGCCTCGAGGGTGCTTGACCAAGTCAACACAACATGGTGCGATTGTCCCCTTTGCGGGTCCTCGACTGCGCACAACATGACCCACTTGAAACTGGTTGTCGAGCTCACGGAGCTTCGTGATCGGCTTGTTTTACAACGTCGTTGCCAGGCGACGACACC
>CACKRE030005096.1:210917-248527 GCA_902602495.3 Ectocarpus sp. CCAP 1310/34
CCAAGCGACGAAAACCCACTCCCGATGGCAAACACCGGGGGGGGGCGGCTTGTTTTACAACGTCGTTGCCAAGCGACGAAAACCCAACCCCGATGGCAAACACCGGGGTGGGGTAAGGTAGTAGGGCAGGATTGTGTTTCGCTGATCTGTCTGATGAGTATTCCTCCAAGAGACCGGTACGGTCTCAATAAGTCTGACAGAAGGGAAAGAAAAATGTGAATAATTGTCTGCTTTTCTAAGCACCTTCTTGTCCCGAACCCACGAGGCGCGAGAAATGACCCCATCAGCCGTCCTGCACTACTTTGGACGCCATGAGCAAGTTTCAGCTTGATTGGTACCTCGGGCGTTAACGTTTGGTTGTATCGGTGATCGGCTGTCTCAAACCCGAAACACGAGCGCTCCCGGCCGAGTTGCTCTGATCTTTATCATTGTCGGAGCTAGCATTGCCTACCGGCCATGAAACTGAAGCCCCGTCCAACCTACCGTACAACAGGATACCGAGCCCGATCGACGCGGGTATGGCTGTGTGTCTACCTGTTAAGCCTGCCAACCAGAGTTTCGGGGCAAAACACTGCCACCTTCCCCGCGCAGGACGTTCCGCTACACTTCGACCATTGCAGTATTTTTTCGCGCGCATGCATGATGTTGTTGACTTCGTTTCGTCGCATGCCCCAATCCATTGTAGCTACTTCCGATCTCGAAATATTTTCGCGTATAGTTGCCCACCTACCATCAGATTGAAGCCTTGCCGTCCAATGTACATACAGGATTACACAGGCTGGGATTAACTTGCCAACGAGACGCTCGGGGCAAACGTATGCCACGTGCCCCGGGAGGAGTATTCCGCCGCGATTGGATTTATTTGTACTCTTCGACACACATCGGCACAATTACCATATGCCGCTGATCCGTGCACCCGCAGATGATGCGTGTGATATTAAACGCTGAGGATGCAACAAGAATAGCGCGCGAACTTGTGTATGCAGCACCGATTGGTTGTGGTTGCAACCTTACGCGAATATTTATCTGGTCTGTACTCTCGCCAATAGATTGAGTATCGGGCGATGGCTGTCCGTGTTGCTGACCGTTTGCTTCTTGACATATAACCGTCGCCGTAAGGATGCAACGATAATGAATGCACGCGTACTTTTTTGCATAAGAATATTGATCGGTTGTGAGCGATCGTCATCTTCTCTCTGCGCTCTCTACAGTACACCATCTTCAAGAATATTCCGAGGATCTCGTGGAGGACCAGCACGGTTGCCCGAGGCAAGCTGCGTTGCCAATACAATCATACCTCCTGAACGCTCCATCTTGTGGGTGAAACCGGGTCGCAACATCGTACTGCCTACTACGCGAGGAGTCGCGTTGCTCGCGTTTTGTGGGGGCATATTCCGCACTTTCCGTGGCGGGCTCAAGTTTACAGAAGAAGTGGGCCCGTGGTCGGCTTGGCTGCTCCACCACCGCTGCCACCGAAGCGTCGTGAAAGGGGTAGCCTGTACAAAAAAACTTGTACGGTACATGCGGCACAATCAGCCGCACGTCTTCACATGTTTCGCGTGCTCTTCATGACCAAGAGGTGATCCCTCCCCGCCCCTCTCGCTGCTTCCTACTAAAGAAAGCTGCAAGCAAACTTTGTCGGAAAGCTACATGATCGCAGACGAGTGTTGTTGTTTTCGTCCCTGTCTGTCTTCGAGGCAACTTGTATTTTCAAGGGAAGAGAGGTAACCGCTGGTGGTGTGTCGGTGCGCTCATCTCGTCCGGCGGTCGGTGCGTCACACGAAGAGCGGCTCTGTAGGCTACGAGTAAGTGTTCTTTGGTGCGATGGCAGTCAAGTTTGTTGGTGAGCCTCCGAAGCGCGGCGGCAGCAGTAGTACTGTACGGTACTACGAAGGGCATTATGTTCTTGGTTCAACTTGTACATACGACTACAAGTAAACGTTTTCGAGACAGTTGTTTGTTCCCGTCGGTTCTGCATTGCAGAACAAAGATTCATCGCGAATTGGGAGTCTGTAGTAACGGGCTGTTGCTCTCGCTGTTTTTGTGTTCGCATGCGCACATGCATCTACATACACAGGTGCGTCGTCGACCACCAAGGCGTACGATTCGGTGGACCGAGACCTACTGTGGGACGTGCTCCGATGCTTCGGCGTGCTCCCGAAGATGCTGGCGGTCATTTTCGCCATTTTCACGAGGGCGCACGGACGACGGGCAGTGCATCGACGTGGGCCAAGGCCTCCGACAGGAATGCAACCTGGCCCCGCTGCTGTTCAACTTGTTCTTTGCCGCGATGCTCATGGCCGCAGTGGCCGAGTTCGACAAGGACCCCAAGGTGACGGCGGATATGGTCAAGATCGGGACACAGGTGGAGTAAGCGGGCAAGAATGGCAGGTCGGCGAGGAACAAAACGACGGTGGTGACGGACGCGGAAGCCCTGTGGGCCATGCTCTACTTCAACTTCCTTGAGATTTATGCCCGCGACGAGCGAGTGATTTTGCTTGTATTGCGACGGAAATGTGACGAATCGACCAATGAGGAAGGTACAGGTGTTTTTGCGGCGGAATTAATTGGTGCCGTTTGGGTATTCAGCTGCGGCGCTCGACATCTCGACAAGCTCCCACCACGAAGAACCAAGAGAGTTGCAGGAAAGGGCCAGCCCAGAAAAGAAGACAAAAATGATGTATGTGTTCTCGAAGAGGTACCATGGTACATCTCGAGAGGTGCAGCACGATAGCCCCGATTCCTCATTCCCAAATCCCACCTTGAGTTTACACCGCAGGCACAACACCCCCGCTTTGAGCTACAAGCAAACGCCGACACATAGAGAATTCCGCCTGGAGCTGTGCAAGTGAAACGGCCCCGTTCACAGCAACCGCCACCTGCCTGATATGGAGCAACTGAGCAACATCTGTTTCCGCGAGGGTGAGTGAGATTTTAGCCTTGTTTCCATTGGAAATTTGTTTGGGAGACCGCGCAGCATGTTGTAAATAGTGATTTTTGCACATCATCACTTCCGTCCTCGCCAACCGATTCAAGCGCATGGAGTTGGAACACAGCACATGACGCCCAAGGTATGAACGTGATCCTCGGATGATATGTCCCGAAAGTGTTAAACCACGATCTGCCTAAACGTTGATAGTCTAAATGGAGAGATGACGTTCGCCACTTGGAGAGTAATCGCGTTATTTGTCCAAGAGTCTAACGTTCTTTTCGTGTGTTTTGGATGTGGCGGCGGTACGTTGTAGACACCTGTAGTAGACCCAATAGTCTACATATGCAGACAGATCCACCATGAAAGAACGGCTATTTACCCTCCCTCGCACCCCTTGCCTTCTTTCTTTGACTACCAGATGAAGACGACTACGTCTACGTGTTCACAGAGGCCACATTGGCAAGGGGTGGGATGCGAGGATACGCGGGCACAGACGAGGAAAAAACACATCACACAGCAACTGGTAGGTGCAAAGTGCTCATGACGCAATTCTTACATGTAGTTGACGAACTCAATCGCATGTGCGAAAACAAGGTCCCTTGCATCCATCGTTGCAAGTACAGGATACGATCGCGATAATTCTTTGGAGTGTGGTGTCGCGGCACAGTGCGACCCTCGGGACGGACTCTCTTTTTCAGGCGCACCGATGATGTCGGCGTCATTTCCCGTGTTCACGAGATCGATTGTGTTTCAAAGAAGTCATCACATGCTACTACCTCTCATCCGAGAAGTACCGAGAACCGTGTAACTGGGTTGGTTCCGTTCCGCGTTAGACGTCCTCGATAGGGTAGAATTTGATTCCGTCAAGACCTGGTTGTTCGAGTTGCATTTATTTGAAGACAACTACAGAACCACCACCACCACCAACAACAACAACAACAACAACAACAACAACAACAACAACAACAACAACAACAACAACAACAACAAACCACTAAGAACATTTTCTCACCAGTGCCATCTCAATGCGTTGCGACCGCACTACTGCTGTGTACCTAACATATATCGGGGGAAAAAATGTCTACCATATTTTAACGAGAGGAGGATGATTTCGCCGGGGGCGTCCGAGGTTGAAGGCACGCACAGAGGCTATAGTCTAGTGTTGAGAAGCACGATGACCACTAGACCACCAGTCAGCGCTGACTGGTGGTCTAGTGGTCATTGTGCTTCTCGACAGATACCATGCATGAGGGTTCCACATGCTGACGCGATGGCCATCGTGTTATACCGTCTTGATAGACCAAGCACGAAAGACGATAACTACATGATAGTACTTCGACTTCAAATCGTCGTACGTTTGTGTGCGATTTTTCCCTGGTGACTTTGCAGGAGCAAGAAACCGCCTGTTTTCGGAGGCAATGAAGGTGGCCATCGGCCATGTCTTTGTCCACAAAAAAAGGCTCTACCCGTCCTTCAGCCACCTGCAGATGGTATCTTCGGATTTGAGGGAAGCATTCCAGAGTACGACGGCCATGAAAACCCATGTATCGGCAGGCGTGCAGTTCTCTGGTCGTGGAAGTTTGTCCCCATGGGACGCTTGACAGTATGTGGTGATCACCGAAAGAAGAACCTGAAATAGGGGTGAAGTCTATTATGCGCCATTTTCCCGTGGCATGCAGTATCATGAGTATGTTGTTGAAACATTGTACGCCTACGTATTTTTTGTTCAATAAAGTTTTTGGTAAGTTCTTTCGTTAGTATACGTTTTCAAGTAAGTGTTGCGCGCCGGAGTCAGTTCACCGGAGCTTGTGGAATAGGAATGCGACGATGGCAACTCAAGGATACCAATGACAAACACGGTTGTGTTTCTTCCCTCGTGTACGTTGCAAAGGGAGGGTGTTTCCCGTGCGGCGTTCCTATTTTTCTGCGAATTGTTGGTGTCCACTTTATGAACAGACCCTCGCGTTCCATATTGATGTTTCGGATAGAGCGGGTCGCCCACATTGATTTTGTTTTTATAGCGCGAGTCGCAGCATGCACGGCCTGTTGGTGCAAGATACAATTAGCGCCCGCGCTTAAGAAATCCTGCTTTTTTGGCAGAGAGTGGGGTCCTTAGCCCCTGGGCTTATTCTTCGAATGACAGATAATTTATAAAGAAGTAGGTGTGAGTGTAAGGGTTCTTAATTAACCGGGCTCACAAATGGTGTTCAGGTTATTCGATTCTGAGTTTTTTTAGACTCAATTTTTTGACGGTCGAATTCTTAAGTGCAGGCGCCAACTAACTGTACTTGGTTCGTTCGTTAAGAAAGTACAGACCGCTTCCGATCATACGACTTGGCGGCCACCTTATATTGAGTCGAGCACAATTTGAGACGTTTTGGAGATCCTGCACTGGAGCTGTGTTTTATGTCAAAGCATGTGCGGTGTAGGTAGGGATGGGACGGAAAATGCCGAGGTTTACATTGGAATGCCTGATAGGATGGACCAATCCCCTGCGCGTTGTATACACCGCTCGGTGGTGGTGCTGTGCGACGTTGAAGTTGGTGCTACCGGCGGCCGGCGTGCGTGTGCTCGTTCGGTTTCAGGATAGAATAAGGGTTTGGTTATGTATGTGGCCATCCTCCTGTTCATCCCTACTGCTGTTGATTTTTGCTATCGGTGGTGAGGAGCGTTTACGTGCGGGTTCGATGGAAAGTCGAATGGGGTTCAAACATCTGATTTTGCCCTTCCTAGATTACTGTCGAGAAAACGGGCGAACAAACGTTTGACACGGTATGCGAGAAAATCGCAACAACGGTGCATTTACATTTCTTCCACGTTTGAGCGCACGAAGGGGATGATATACTACTACAGCGCAATAGGTTTCCGTGCGAGAAACACCTCTTGTTGCTTTTGATCAAGAAACACGTCAAGCCCTTACCTCACCATACACGTTCTCCCTGGGGCCAATTCGACAAGGGTGTTCCATGCCTCTGAATCTTGGGGGTAACTTTCCGAGCAGACTTTATCCCGACCGAGGATGGCGGGAAGGGTGAACGCAAGGGGGCATAGGCTATACCCCAGACCACGGTATGTTTCATTCACTTGGAGGGCAAATCGCGATGTGTTTACGGCAGAAAAAAAGGAGAAAGAAAGACCCGCTTCAGAGCGAGAGAAGAACGAGAGCCAAGTATCTCCCACCTTCGTACACCGTCTCGCGTGTGACCACTGCGGTGCAATAACCAAGTGCCCAAAGGGACCACGCGATGATCCCCACACGTGGTGGGACTTCTTTCAATCATCGCTTATTTCTGGTGCTCCCAAGCCTTCGCTCTGCCGTGCCTCGAGGTGGTCGCCGTGGTTTGGCGTGTTGGTTCCGTTGTTTTTTTTTCGTTTGGAGAGAGGCACGACGACGCCAACAATACTAAGGGGACATCGACAACAAGACTCTTAATGCGGGACAAACAATGTAAAGACGACAGAGAGAGGCGACGAGAAGAAGAGAGGTGGACACAACGGCTATCGTATCCATTCAACTTTTGTCCCTTCCCTTTGACCACGAAGCATCGAAGCACTATCTACGACTAAGATTTCATGGTTGGGTGCCGAGGCGCATCACCAGACTCCGAAGGCCCAACCATGAATAAAAAGGCCCGCTCGTAAACGGCGACGCTGTCGCATGCTACACATACATACAGCTGCTGATGAGTGCGCCCGCCCACGGCAAAAGACCAATACACCCCGGTTCTGGGCGGCGACTCCCCTGTCCCTCGGTGCAGCCAACACTTCGTGGAGCTGTTGCCACTAGGGAGCGGTCACTGCCGGACGTAAAGAAGCACAGCAGCCAGCAGCGCGCCGAGCAGGCAAGATAGTCACCATTCCAGATCCTCCGGCATGATGGGATGGGACAGCGGTACCACCGATTTTTTGTCCGTATCTCGCGGGAGAGCTTTTCTCATGTCTGGTGGAGTCCGTGCGAGGGTTTTTTGGGGGGGTGGTTGGGGGGCGTTGGAACGGGGACAGTCAGAAGCATTTTTTTTTTTTGTGGAACGAGTCCCTCGGGATCAAAGCGTTGCCAACAAGGCGCTACGGCAGCTGTGAGGTGTTTTGTTACCTGGCCTACTGTACCACAAGAGACAATACAAAGGGCGGGGGGGATTCGATTGTAGCCGGAGGGGGTCGATATCATGCACTGATCATGAGTTTTGTAAGGGTTTCTCCATCTGCAGAAGTTAGCATTCTTGTGAAATACCCGTTCTTTGCCACGCACTCGATCTTGGTGTACAGTCATTGGGTAGCTGTCGCGCTGAGCAGCCAACACGAGTCTCCCGATGGCAGTTTTTGCCACCTTTAAAACGTGCACGTGCCGGGGATGATGAGACTTGCACCCAATACGCATGTGCTTCGAGAGGGTACGAACAAAGCACGGCGTTGGGGCTTCTCTGCATTTGTTGCGTCTAATAGACAGCAAACTAGACCTTATGACTCTGATGCACATATCCTCAATACAGCAGCACCTCGTGAAGGAAATGTCTTTTTACTGGAAACAATCAGAGTGCTGAGAAAGTACGACAGGACATTTTCGCTGCAGAAGAAGCACACCAACTTCCGCCGGGGAAAGGAGAGTCGCGCCAACTCTCCCTGCGACTACATGCACATATCGATGTTACTGCCGGCAAGGTCGACCTGTTCGAACGTCTCACCAAAAGCATCCTCCTCCCCGGAGTAGTACCCGAGGACTCTTCGATACACGGAGTACCCGAAAGCGTTGTACATGTTGATCGCAAGAGTGTTGGAGACCCGCACAAACAGGTCTACGAAGAAGGCGTTGTACACGTTCTCGGAAACCTATTGCACGGCCCGTGGGAACACAAAAAACGTACGCGGGTCGCTAAGGAAAGAAGCGCACTACTCGATGATCCAGGATTTAAGAACAGGGTTAGGTGTTCTGTGTCGCGGAGGGCAAAGGATGCTCGATGTTGGAAGGACGACGGCGGGCGGCAGTAACAATAGCGTCAAGGTCAGCTACTCGTAGAGCGGCAGCGACGGCAACCACGAAAACACCGGCAGAGGCATATACTGACACAAAGGACAACAAGCAGCAACAATAGCAACACCAACAGCAGCGGCATCATCATCAACACCAACATCAACATCATCAGTAGCGACACCAGCAGCAGCAGCATCATCATCCCCATCCCCACGACCACAACCACCACTAATAACGATAACGACAACGACCACGGCGTGCTTACCGTTTCGAGGCTGTCCATGAGCTGCTTGGCCACCCCCAGGCGGCGATACTCCGGTGCCACCGTTACCGCGGTTACGTGCCCGTGCCACAACTCCTTCTGCCCTTCCGCTTTGCCCATGACTTTTGACGTCCCCCCCGAAACAAGGTCGGAACAAGGTCGGAACAAGGCACAGCGAGGGGCAAGTGGGAGTAGGCCGTAACGTGAGACGACTGACAGTGCTCCATTGGATTCCCTACAATAGCGGCATCAAAATCGAGACATGTATCGCTGCCGACCTCTAAGCTATAGCCTTCACGCCCAGTCTCTGCCACATCGTTCACCTACGCAGAGCCGGCATGTGACCTTCCATACCGAGGCTGTGAGGCACACGGGCATTTTTCGAAGACAGGACTGCACACGGGCACACGGGCATTTTTCGAAGACAGGACTGTTGTGAGCTGATCGGTAGATGCTTGAATTGGTATATTGTGGGGCGAGTGAAGAACACGCACGCCTTTCTCCCACCGCTGGGGCAAGGGTGCGACATGGTCTCACCGACCGGACACTTCCGGAACAAAGCACTGTTTCCTGGGAGGCACCATGTGATGAAAAAAGGGGTGACGCGGAAATATTTGGAATGATGTTACGGCGCGCAAGAAGGACAGCACGTGGTGCAACCTGCCCTGATGCGCCCAGGTGGGCCAGCCACTCCTCGGACACTGAAGTGGGCTACTACTAGTCCCAAGCGTTGTATCCGTTCACAAAACGTTCAACCGCAGCCGTTGTGAGTGAGCCCAGCCCTGACTTGTCGATACTGTACCGAACTCTCTTACCAAGCCCACACAGCGACCGTCATGCCTGACCCACGACCACGGCTGCTTGAGAGGGCACCGCGGAATCATGCGACACCATACGGAATGTCGTGGACGCGCCATGCTGGGGCGACGCGGATCGACTCACTGTATCCCATGGGGGTGCCGTCAGGCGACTCCTTGATGAGGAAGTACTCCGGCCAGGTGGTTAGGTACTGCAGGTAGAAGGGCATGTTGTACTGGATTCCGTGCGGCGACCAAAGGGGAGGTCGGGGAGACGGGGGGAAGGAACACCCATGGTTGTGTTACAACGAATGCACGCCGACCGCATGGTACAGAAGACATCGGGCGGCGGGTTAGAATCGTTGTGAGTGGAAGATTAGATACAGCCGAATTCTTACCATGTCGTCAAGGTTAATCGGCAAGAAAAAAAGAACTGGACGTATCACTACTTGGCTAAGGAAGTGCGGTTGGTGTAAGTGCAGCAGCAGCAAAGGAGTCGACGACGCGGATCACACGTAGAGCTTCCGTTGCGGAGCATACCTCGAGGGAGGGTGCAGCAGCCTTATGTAGTGTCATCTTAACCAATTGCCCACGAGCGCATGAGGAATGCAATGCTGTGATTGATACACTTGTAGCAATGCCAAGTGGATGGTACGGAATGTTCACATGGAATGAGGTAGAGCGATTATCGGGTAATTTGTGTGGTAAGTAGAACGGATTTCCAGGCATGTGCTAGGCACCCCTGTTACATTACGGCGTCGCCCCCTTATGAGGGACTGTGTGTGCGAGTGGAGACGATTGATCACAACAATATTTCTCCTCGGCGCGAACACGCCGAGCTTCCGACAACCTACATAGCACACGTCTTGCGGCGAGCTACCCCCAGCTCGGATCATGCGAACATGATATTGGAGAAAGCGACCGTGACATACATACGCATAAATGGAGTCGCTGCGGGAAACGCTGCGGAAACTGCGCGCGTCGGTACTACAAGAGACAAGTCTAGACTATGAAGCTTGTAACCTCATGGGTGCAAAGTGCAGAGCTACACTAGAGCGATGAATTGTCGCCGTCAACGGCCTACCTCTTCCGGATGTATTATCGAACAATGGCAGTTGTGATCAGTGTAGATATACGTATCCGGGAGTGCTGTGTAGTATACAGCAGATCATCTGTGGAGCGGTGCTTAGCCCTTTGACGAGAAAATAAAGTACTCGGAAACTTCCCGTATGCAACAGCAGTCTAGAGCCCGAGGATTGCCTGGTAGGTGGGTGGGTGGGGAGGATGGCGGGAGAAGGGTGGGTGGGGAGGACGGCGAAAAAAATGTACCCCGATGGGTAGTGTGCATCCTTCCGTAGCTACACTTGTACCGGCTGCTGTTCGACCCGCTGCTGCTGCTGCCCGTTTTTTTTTAACCGCACCAAAGCTAGCATATAGCCATGTAGCCATATCCCTATTCCTAACCCCAACCCAACCGACCCGACCAAAACCAATAGGATTGGGAAAGTGCTAGGTCACTGCACCACAAGCAAGCCTAGGCCGCGGCAAGCCGCGGCGCTTCCTAGGTTGCTATGCGCCGTCAGCTCTAGGTTGTTGTGCACCGTCATCTCTAGGTTGTTGTGCACCGTCATCTCTAGGTTGTTGTGCACCGTCATCTCTAGGTTGTTGTGCACCGTCAGCTCTAGGTTGTTGTGCACCGTCAGCTCTAGGTTGTTGTGCACCGTCAGCTCTAGGTTGTTGTGCACCGTCATCCCTATATTTACAATTGTTGCACGGCGAAAAGCTAGTTGCTGCTGTACCGTTCAGGCTGAGCCGCGGCGCAAGAGTTGTGAGGGCTAGGTTGTTGGGCTATTGCTGCAGGGCTATTTATAGGTTGCTGTGCACCGTTAGCGTTAGGTTGCTGCACGGTGATAGGCTAGGTTGGCACTGGAGGTGTGCACAACAGAACCAGAACAATAACGAGAATATTCCGGGAACCTTATTTATCAACAAATGGGCAAGTGCTGCTGAGTACTGCTCCGCACCCACATCAGTGCAAACACTGCAAATACTAGAACATTGTTGTGTCCTTATGTTAGAATGGAACAACGTGCGCAGATGCATACTCATATGTTGCTGTACTGCTCTACGTCCACGGCAGGTCGTGTGGACAATTCGATGGTGCGCACGTGTACACAATATACATTCGAGCGCATCCCAATGGTACCTATTATAGTATAAAAGCGACAGAGTAGCAGCTCCGAACAGCTCCCGTAGTTGCTTGCTCACCGTCTCAGTCAAGACGTCCAAGTTCACGTTGTTGAACTTGAGAAGATCATCACAGCGAAATCTCCGAGTGGTGGACATCCCTCTCTCTCTCGCTCTCGCTGTGTCTGTCCGAAGGATGCCCTAACTGCTGTGCAATGGACTGGGGCTCTCGCTCTGCCTGTGATGGCACAGCAGGCATCCGGGGGGGCTCGCAGATGTATCAATGCGCCGCTCGCTCGGGGAGGGGTACCAAGGGTCTTTCCGTCGTCGGCGTCGAAACGACATCACACACCAACCTAACCCACGCACCTTGCCCCCTTTCAAGCACACCCACTTCACACGTTCATCTGTCGCCCTGCTCTACCTCGTGCACGTACTTCTCCGGAGGCGTGAGGAAGGAGAAGTGCGCTTCCACGTAAAGATGTACACGAAGGCGAACCTGGCGGCCCTCCGAGTGAAGAAAGACATTGCGGAGGTACGACGAGAAACACGTTTACCGGGGCGAGCGGGCACCAAAACTCGGCCCGCAGTGGGAATGTTGTGGGACAGGAGTTATTTTCGGGGCATCCATTCCGCTACAGCCGCGTCGCAGTTCTCTGGATGAACTCACTGAGACTGTCGGTTGCTTTCTTCGGGGTGGTTAATGGTAAAGTCATTCGATAGGTGTGCAGCGTGCATATCTACTTTCAGAGAGAGATGCCAAGAACCGACACCCATTTTTTTGTCGGCACACCGCGCGGACACAGCCTTGACAGCAGCGCGGGAGAGGGTCCACGTTTGTGTGTGTGCCGATGCGTTTCCGCCACCTACTCTCCCATCTCCCTCTATTCTCCTATCAAAGTTGCACGCACAAATGTGCACTCTATTTCTGCAGCTCTTGTGCGACAGAGCGAGAGAATCAGAAGTTGGACCGTGTTGCCACTGTCAAACCGGGCACACGCCCTGCTCCATGGCATGGCACAAGGGGCGATCGATCCTGCTTTGGAGGGAGCGAGGGTAGAATATTCGAAGCGGCAGCGCGTGTCGTTGCTTCCTCGTGCCCCAACCCCCCCCCCCCCGATTTAGCGCTTGAATGTATGACCTCCGTAAAAACTCGCCATGTGCTCCGACCGACGCGCGGGGTGGCACGAGACATCATATTTGGTAGGTACAACAGTACGGATGTGACCGTAAGGACTGCGGCCGTTTGCCTTTGTTATCCAGCACCACGGTGGTTTGTCGCTCCTCCACGCAGGCTCCGCTGCTGCTTTAACCCCCCCTTCCCGTCGTATACAGCAGTACAGCAAGCTTCAAGGGTAAAGGGGTGCAGCGAAAATGGCACGCCCGCCGTGCAGGGTAAATACTACTTGTAGTACAGTACTGGGCTCTCTATAGTGCAGGTTGCATAGTGCAGGTGTCCGGTATAGTGCAGGTGAAATCTCTTCACACAGACAGCACCCTCAATAGTGCAGGACCTGCACTATTGAGGGCAGTACGGCTATAGTGCAGGTTGAGCACCGCGGTGCCCCGTAATAGTGCAGGTTGGACACACACACAAACGATAGTGACAACGAAGGAGTTGGAAGGAAGGAAGATGGCGGTGACACTCCAAAACGAGCTAGAGTGCAAGGTAGCAGCCTTCTCGACATGCAAATCTGCTGTAGCTACCGTTTCTCTTTAATCCGCAAATAGCTTAGCCTCCCCCAAGCCGCTCCCTCATGGCGTCCCAGTTTGTGACATTTAGACTAGTCTAGAAGTGTTTTATTTTTTCAATCGCAGACTGACGTATTTTCATTGGTCAGCTGGTTAGCGAGGTCGATGCTAGTAAAAAAAACACACGGATAAGACAGCGGACAGACGCAACACAGAAACCAGGGTACACGTGCTGCTGCAGACCCGACAGCTAACGCAGGAACGCAACAAGCCTTGTGCGGACGATGAACTGTGCCGCCATCAACAAGCAGAACGCCGCAAGCCCCTCATGGCCCCGTCTGCAAGGGAGGGTGTGACGGGCGGCTCCACGGCAATTGCGGCAGCATGTTTCAGGACGACGAAAAGCACCGCATCTGCAGCAAGTGCGTCGCCAAGGCTGGCAAGCGCAAAGCGTCACCAGCTGAGGGTGCTGGGGCGGGGCCATCCATCTAATCGCACGCCCGAAGAAAACAAAGGCGGGGAGTAGGAAGGGATCTAGTTCTCGTGCGTGGCCGAACAACAACACGAAGCTTGAGATTCTCAAGTTGATGGATGCGCCAGGCAGACATGAGAGAATTTTTCGCGACGTAGTGAGGGCGGGTTTGCATAGTCTACAGCTGTAGCAGTAGTGGTTGTTTGTTTGCTTGTAGTGCGGTTCCTGGCGTGTTTTTTTATTTTCTTGCAAAATCGAACGAGGGCGGCGAAGACTGAGGTATAGCTTCGTCCAGTAAGTATTTATGTTGAAGGATTGGTTCATGCGACAGTTCACGGTGTGCAGTGGTACGAGTGCTGAGACAGGAAGAAAGTAACGATTCAACTTGCTTTTCTACATCTCTGTGTGTGCGACAGGGGGGAACCACACAGGTCGCGGGACAGCCTGTCCACACCCAAGTTGAACAGGACCCAGCACTACTGTAACTCGATCCATTTCGCACTCTGTTAGCCCGCGACGCATGAGCGCTACACCATGAAATCAAGCATCTCCTCAATAGTGCCGGACCTGCACTATTGAGGCGTAATATACTCAAAAGCCTCAAAAGCGCCGAACCTGCACTATTGACGCACTATTCTGAATAGTGCAGGTGCCCGCTGTAGTGCAGGTAAAAATTCTGGACACACCCCTGCACTATGGGTCGTACCGTACCTGCATTTATAGCGGGTTGATGCGCTGCCCAATGTTAACGCTAGCTGAAGTCTGCGTTTGTTGTGTGTCCTGTCCGACCGTTGGCATAGCCAACATCTCCGAACAAAGTATCCATTTGAGCCACGTTCCGGCTTGCCGAGTTTTGTTCGTACCGTGACGCTGCTAACGGTGTTGACCTTTTGTTGAGCTCTTATCCATTCGAGCCATGTTCCGGCTTGTCGAGTTTCGGTCACACATGACACTGCTAACTGTGCTGCCCGCTGTGGAGCTCCACCTCCTATTCCTGGGCTTCACGGCAACAGGAAAATAGTTTCTGTGTGTGAGTGGTCGTGGGCGCCAGCAGAGCATCCGCTCGTTCTCATTTCATGCGGGATGCGATGCGGAAAGACTGGTGTTGATTTGGTCCTTGTGTGGGGCGATATCTCATTCCCTCCCCCCCCCGCCCCCGACCTTCCGCCCCCTGTCTCTCGCTTCTCCTCCTGCCTGCACCCCTTGTTCGTGTGTGTCTCTTGGCCACGTCTTCAGCTGTCGCAACATCGCCTGAACGCTACGCACGCGTCGACTAGCATCGACTTCCCGGATGGCACTAGAAATTTGCTCAAGCTCAAGGTATGTGAGAAGGGGGGGACATCAGTTAGACTACCGTGGTGGATACAACGTACCGCGATATGCCCAGATATATGGTCCGTGCACAACAATTTGTCCAATTCAGTTTTGGGTGAAAAAAAAAAGAATTGGAACGTGACACAGCGTTGGTCGTGACGGCCTCATCGAGTTACGTCGATATCCGAGGAGTTTTTTTAATTTGGTGAATATGCAATATTTTCGGAGAAATGATCCACGGTGCCCCCTTTATGTACCCCCCGTACCCTCTCATGACATCACGGGACCCCCTGAACACCACTACCCACTGTACAAATGTTACAGAGACCACCTACACGCCATTAAATATCTGCAAACAAACATCCCTACTGCAGCTGCTGCTGACGGGTGTTTACTGTGTCTACACCACACGGGAACAAGTACGAACTTTTCCGGAAAAAAGACAATGTACACAGTCCCTCAGCAGACAAAATACTGGCTAGATACAGCCAACTCCACGGAAGGGCCAGAAAAACAACGAACAACAATAATCTTTTCAGCGAAAGAAACGGAAAGGGCAAAAGCGCACCGAACGGCAAAAAAGAATTAACGGCAACGGTGTTGACCTCATTTTTGTACAAGCACAAGCACCACGCACACACATCACGACACATCGCTCTATGCCTCCTTCTCCCTCTCCGCCGCCCCCTTCTCCTTTGGCGCCTGTTCCATGGCGCGCCTCTTCTTCCACTCTTTGAACACTCCCTTCGCCCTGCTCGTGGAGAAGGTTTGGCATTCTTGCGCAGCTGCCAACGCCTTCTCCTCTGCAGCCTATTTTTCCTCGGCAGTCTTCCCCCCCCCCCTTGCCTCCACGACCTGGTCCCCCCTGGCGGTGGCTTCTCGGTGCTTCGTCCACTGAGTGAGGTTGCGGCTCTTCAGGTACTCCACAAGGCCGTCGTCGTACGCAGCAATGTACAGCCACGTTACCCTGCTCCACGCGCGGGTGAACTCCACCGGCACTTGCCGCATCGTGCCCGGCAGAATCTCGAGCATGTGGGGGAGGGAGTATTCGCAGTGAAGCCGAAGAACGTACTTGATGTGCCGCCAGTACCGCTCGATGGCGTTAAGCTGCTGCTGGCGCTGCTGCGGCTGCTGAGGGACTGGTCGCTGTTGAAATCCCACCCGTCAAGGCGTCCATCCGATGTGTCGCAGTTGTCATCCAAGATCTCAGCTGCTTCCTTCATTTCTTCGCCACGAACCCACTCCTCGAGCGATAGCCCATGGCCTGACTGTATCGACATGTTGCCGATGCTGCCACAGTTGCTGCCGGTGTCCACTTCCTCACCCTCGCTGCCTGCGCACGAAGGGCTGTTCGGCGGCGCAACCTGTACTTGACCAATCTCGTCATCGAACGAGGAGCTCTCCTCGCCTCGCTGCTCCTCCTGCCGCTCCTCCTGCTGCTGCTGCCGTCGCGCACGCTCCAGAAACATCCCCATAGTGTTGGCCAAGCCCACGACTTGGCGCCCCAAAGCTGCTTTTCGGCGGCGGGATTGCTGGCTTCGTGAGAGAGAAAACACGGCGGGTTTTGTTTTTCTCGCCGCGTTTGCTGCCGAGCGAGCTGCGGATACCACAGCACGCCCTGCGAACCTCAGTATCGACTGACCCCCACCACTGCTTGTCCTGCTGGGTTCCTCATCACACCAGTCTTCGTCGTTTGCCGCAGCCCCTTCCTCATCTTCATCCATAGAAGAAGCGCTGCCGCCACAAGTGTTGCTGTCGTCGGGTGCGTCCCCAACGGAAGGCACATCGGCGGCAGACGCCGGAGGATCATGTTGCTGTGCCGGGGCCTTGGAAACTATCCGCCCATCCGACCCACGGCCGAGCTTCCTCTTCTTCGCCCGTGGCATGGGCCTGTGTGTGTCCGCGTGTGGGTGTTTGTGGCTGTGTGTGCACAGCGGCTGCTGGCGATTTTTTCTCCCATGACGGGCCAACAACAATGGCGATATCTCGTGAAATTTCGTTTTTCTTGGAAAAATAGAAAATAACCCATCTGGGGATTGACCCGAGGAATCGATTGCCGCTGTTTATTTTTAAATCGTACGGTCAGTTTTGTAGTTAGAAACGATACAACTTGGCCTCCAAAATCCAGTTTTTCGTCAATATCTTCGTCAAAAAATGGTATTTTCAAAACAAATAAAAAAGCCCATCTCGGGAGTTCAGAGATACGCTCAAATCCGTTGAGATATTTGATATCGGCTAAAAACACGACCCAGCGGAAACGATACAAAATTTCACCGTTTTTCGAAGATAAAAAGTCAAGGAATAAAAAAAACGGAATATATCTCCGTAGAGAGATGCGCCTGGAAACAGGGCGTTTGCCGGTACTTTCAAATGTCCGAACGACCACCTGTGTGCAGAGAAAAAGTGTACCCGGGCGCTGGAAAAAAAATGGACAAATTGTTATGTCCACGGACCATACCAACTGGCTTTTTTTACCTAGGGGAATGTCGAATCCTGTATCATTTTGATATCCTTCACCCGTGCCCCCGTTCCTCTCGTGACGTTTCCTCCTTTTCTTTTCAGGTCGGGGTTTCTATGACCGCAGGCTTGTTCGAAGGGGCCACCTTTTACTTTATTCTCACGATCCCCCCCAGCTATCCTTTTCACGGTGAGGCCTGTATTGGAGCTATGTACTGCAGTGTTTGTCGTGTCTGCCTTGAGATTGGTGGCCCAACACCGACTTGGTTGCCCTCGGACGAAAAGGTCCAGAACGGCCGCGGTCAATGTGGAGGTAGCTCTCGGTGAGGGCGGTTCGGAGGCCACCTAGCTCTCGCGGCAGGCAGGAACTATGTGGGATGGTCTGACTGGCGACAGCAGTGCTATCAAACTTGTGCACGCTCTGCTGCTGCTGTTCGTGTTACGAAAAAGTGTTTGTTGCGTAGTACCACGACTTTTCGACACGCGTTATTGTATCGTGCGCAAACGTGCTCGATCTGTACGTAGCGCGTCATCTCTACATTGCAAACGTTGGGATGTTTTGCAGCTCCGTTCAGTGGACAAACAGCGCTTGCGAGATGGAATGCCCCTCTCGAGGGTACCTCACGAAAAGAAATCGTCGAAACAGCATCTCCACGCACAAGCGAAGAGTATCACTTCCTAAATCCTGCCCTACCCCAAGCCGATGTCAGTCTCCCTGCCTCTAGCTTCTTCCGCGCTCGGCTCATCTCGTGTTGTGATTTTTTGCCGTTCTCCTTTTGTATTTCTGTTATCTGCTCTTTCTCTTCCGGTCGGCTTGTCCCTTATGTTTGACTCCTGTTTCATTCTGTTCTCGTTCCGATCTGTTCCGCTCTGTTCCGCTCTGCCTGCTGCGCCGTTTTCCGTGCCGGCTACAAATCAGCTCCGACCGTGGTGTGCACCAGCCGGGCGTGGCATCCGAACATTGACCTACACACAGGACTCGTGTCGCTGCCGATCCTCACCAAGGACTGGCGACCCGTGCTCAGCATCAACACCGTCGTCTTCGCGCTCCAGCTCATGTTCATAGAGCCCACGGAGCACTACGCGGTGAACAAGCCCGCGGCCGCGGCGCTCTCGAGCAACCCGGACCTGTTCCGAGAGCAGGTACGCCTCCTCGTGATGGCTGCGAGTTTTTCGCGGCGGTTTGTTTTTTGACCATGGCTGATATGGTACAAAGCTTGCGCCCAGCAGCTGCGTCTTGATTTAGTCTCCTCGTTTGGCCAGTCTCCGTATTTGTCTTTGGAACATATTGACTTGACTGGCTCGATCAACCCCTCGTCACCGGATGTGAAGTATTTCGCGGCGCTTATTTTTCACCGTGGCTGATACGGAATAACGTTACGGCCGGCAGCTGCATCTTAATTGGTCTTCTCATAGGGTTCGTGTTCTGTTTTCGATATATATATATTTTGCCTCAATCGAAGCCTCCTTTTGGTGGTTAGTCCCTCTCAATCTTCTTCTCGCACCTGCTGGCTGTGACGACACGCGCGCTTGCCTTTGTTTTATACCACCTGTTCCGTGCAGAGCTATCCAAGCGTTTTTTCAATACGGTATGCACCACCGCTTACGTGTGTAGAACCCATGTTGGATGCGTAATCGGTCATGCGCGGCAGGTCCGACGCTCTTTGGCGGGAGGCTCATTGTTCGGTGTACAGTTCGAGTCGCATAGGCTGGCGGGGGTGGCAGACGGCAAGGGTGGCGGGCACGGGGCGGCAAAACGCAAGCGGGGATTCGGGGAAAGCATGGACACAGAGGCGGTGCAGACAACGTTGGAGGCGATGCGCATACAGGTGCGTCCGTCCGCTCCGATTGTTTTCTCGCCAAAGCTCGTTGGGGGGAGAGGTGTCGTCTGCTCGCTTTGTGCTCTATGGCACGATCGTTTTCTTCGCGATTTTCGTTATTGCGTATGTGGTGATGCACTTGTTCGTTCGCGAGGGTTTTTGACGAGTGGAGTAACATCAGAGTGCAAGAATCTGTGCACCTTTTCATCGACTTTCACAGCTCATTTGCTCCGAATCCCAGAAGGTGCGAAACGATTGCAACCAAGCAACAGCTCCGGGCGACAACTTTCTAAGACCGCCCTTCTACGGCGTTGTCGCTCGTCCGAGTGTGGCGGGATCGAGCTGTGAATATCGCTCTACAAGCAAAGTAGGGTGTGTGTGCAATGGATGACACGCACTTTTACCAAAGTCCACGGGAGCGTTGTTGGAGGCAGGGCGTATAGAGGTCGATCGTCGCTGATGTCAACTTGGGTCGTTGATTGGTGCTTGTTGTTGGAGCCCTTTCTGTTTGGAGTCTTGAGCTCTGGGTGCTTTCGTTACTGGTGTTGGTTTCCATCCTTGTCCACTTGCTGTGTCCCACGATTTTTTTTTTCTGCCGAAACGCTACAGAACACAAACCTGTGTTTAGCCGGCGAAAGGGTGTGTTGAGTTCGCACTTGCTCTATAGAATGGACAAATTCGGGGTACTAGCAATGGTTGATACTTGAAGAGAGCTGTGACGATTTGGCAACTGATTGAGCGCAATGTAAATCCGAACAGGTTCCTGAGATTTCAATCCTAGATTTCAGCCCTCGATGCCACGCTTCCCACGCCTGTAACAGCATTTCATTCGCCACCAGATGCCCTTGGTGAACCATCAACAGACTGCAACAATGTTGGTTTCGTCTCGACACCACCTTTGCCGCTGTTCGAGACCAACCTTTATTTTTTCTCTCTCCATTCGCCCCACCCTTCCATCTCCCACGACTCCCCCGCTCTATTCTGAGGTCCAAACTCACCCCCCCCTCCCCCTCTTCATGTCTACAGCCACCTGTATCGTTGTTTCGGTCATCATGCCACCGCATTCACGTACGCCTTTTTTTACCGATCGAATGTTGATCCCGTTATGCAGGGAGACGATAGCCTAGGAACCTCGTCCGCACTGTCGGCTCTTGAAAAACGTCCTCGACTTGAGCAGCAGCAGCAGCAGCAGCAGCAGCAGCAGCAGCAGCAGCAGCAGCAGCAGCAGCAGCAGCAACAACAACAGCGAGAGGAGGGGTCGCCTCAGTCGCCACGGGGTGGTCTGGACTTCCCTGCCACTGAGGTGGCGGGAGGACAGCGCCAGCATCAACAGCAGCAACTGCATTACCAGCAGCAGCGGCATTTGGCCACCTTTGGCCAACCGAACGCACTCGGAACCGCGGCGGCTGGGTTTGCAGGACTACCGCAGCAGCAGCAGCAGCAGCAGCAGCAGCAGCAGCAACAGCAACAGCAACAGCAACAATCGATTATCCCTTCCTTCGGGACCAGCGCGACGGCGGCTCTCCAAAACTTGACCACGTTCGACCGCTTAAGGCATCACGGTGTCGTGGAGCGCCAGAGGTCCGGAACTTCAGTAGCAGAAGCGGCAGCCACCTCCATTGCCGCGGCCCAGTCCGCGGCCTCGATCGGACTGCGGTGCGGCGGCGGGGCAAGCGTTGCCCAAGCAGGGATCGGAGTTGCGCAATCGCCCGCAGGGGTTGTCGGGGAGGGCGCGGGAGCGGGGGCGGTCTGGGGCGGGGGCCAGTTTCAGGTTCAAACTGTGCCGGGGGCGTCGCGGTTGCATTAGGTGTTCGGGGGGAGGGGACGTGTGCCCTGTTTTTGTTCACGGCGGACGTTTTGTTGCCACAGACCTTGTCATCTGTGAGAGGTAGGAATGGAACATGTGTTCCATCCGCCGATACGCCGTGTGGGCTTGCTGTGGGCGGGTGGGTCCCTTGAAGGCTTGGAGGGTGAGCCAAACACCCGAGAGCTCTAGGAGGAAGGGAACGATGAAGGAGGAAGAAACGGTCATGCAGAAGTACGAGTACTCGATGCGATTTTCCGCGTTTTATTGATTCAGTTGCGGAGTTTGTATGCATACTTATAATTGCGCTACGCGTTTTGGCGTGTCTGCACTTTCCACACTCTTTGTTACGTTTTTGGTGAAGGTTGATCATCTTGTGCGAGTGTTGATGTGCATGAGGGAAGTGTGTGTGCGTGTTTGTCCGCTCTTAGTACAACGCTGGCTTCGACGGGCCTCATCTGGTTGGTTTGCTGTCGTCTCGAGTCCAACTTTTTTGCTCCGCATTTCAGAGAGGCGCCTCCAATATCATCGTTAGCTGCAAAACACGGCACATGCCGATGGTATGGAAAGAATTTGCTCTTTGTGAGCGCGTTTGACGTACATACAGTGCTCCGCTGGCGCTGCGTTTCGGTAGCTAAGGTGGTGCAAAGAGAGAGTTCCGATCGCTGCGACTCGGAAACAGAGTCGTTCTTGAGCAAGAGGATTGATGTCACTCTCTGCGTGCCATTGTTTCTTCTTGGCACAATCCGTCGACGGACCCGTGCACACCACCTTCCAGCGAGTGAAGGATCACTTGTATATACGTACGTCGGTTTGCAACACCAGGGTTCGGCGGGGTTGGCATGGTAACATGATGAGAGGCACGCTGACACCGCCACCCGAAGGCAAGGTTCTCCCTCCTCTGCTGAACTCGATGTGTGCTACAGCATTGTGTGTGTGAGTCGGACTTGTGTGCTTATGGCCTGCGGTTTGATGATTTTTTTTCAAGCTCAGGTTCACATTTGATTTAAGAAAAACATTTGCCGTCGCGTAAGATGTGCACTCGAGCGTGAGTCATGGTGGCAGGCAGTGGTGTTTGGGTAGAGAGCAGCTGGCCACACTCCCCAGCATTACGTACGCCGGGGGGTGAGCGCGTTGAGGTCAACATGTGCAAGCTCGTCCAGGAAAAACCACGAGAACCAACAAGCCTTGAAGCTTCTCATGTGGAGAGCAGCCCCGACCAACTTTTGGCATAGCGGACGAACGAAACTAAACAAACACGGCGAGCTCCATGCTAGCCACACTTGCGATGTAGTCGAAAAGGGCACGCACCGGCTTCGCGAGGCTTCTCCAACGATGTTTTTCAATTTTTTGTTCTCCAAGTTCACGAATATTTGTCACCGGCGCTACTACACGCCCTGAGACACGGGGGGCCTAGGGCCCATAGGAAAAACGCAAGAAAACTTTAGAGGAAAGCGTCAAAAGCCTTCTGCAGCCGGAAAAAAGCAACACCAAGCGACCCACGCAGCAGCTGCCTGCCACGACGGCCCTTCCTTGCACGTTGCGCCCGCCAACACCAAAGGAACCCAACCACGCCAATGGCTGATACCGCGGAGCCCCCCAACGCCGTTTTTCGCCGCCCCAGTCCCGCCCGGGGGCCACCATAATTCCCAGATCAGCGGTACCGCTTGAGGGAGAGAGTGTTGCGGCGCTTCCAGGCCGCGCGGCGGGAGGAGCCGATGAGGTTGTTGGCGCGGTGGCCCTTCTTGCGCAGGCCGCGGTGTTGGCGGCCGGCGGAGGTGAGGCCGCGGCACTCCCTGTGCTTCATCACCGGCTTTGTGATCCACTGGATGCGCGGGTCGTTGCGGATGGCCATGTGGGACGGGTCCACGGTGATCACCTGCGGAACGGGACGAGAGAAATCACGAAGAAATGACCGAATATCGGGGGCGGTTGGTGACACGACTCAAATGTCCAGGAAGTTGCGGGGCTCTGAAGAGGATGGAGGGAGGCGCGAGCGATGACAGGGCCGGGGTTTGACGACCGGGGGGATCATCTAGCCGACGAAAAAGCAAAACGGTCTTGGATGTCTATACCGGCCGATTCACTTTCACGAGTTTCGTTCACATGCCAGGGGTGAAAGGATTGCCGGGCTAAGTTGTAGCGTGGACGCAGAACAGCAAACACAACAACAACGAGCGAGCTTCTGCCCTCACTACCCACCTCGTAGTACTTGAAGGTGGCATCCTGGTTGATCCAGTAAGAGTTGAGGACGCGCATGTTCGTGAACTTGGCGCCCACGCGCTCCTCGGCGACGGACCTCAAGTTGCGCACGGCCTTGATCTTGTTGATACCGTGGTGCTTCGGTTTACCTGTCGATAGAGCCGATCGAGGGAATGAACGGGGGGGGGTAGAAAGGACGGCAGCGATGATTAGTCTCCCCAGAAGAAACCTTTGGACAAAACGCGACAGACGACATACGTTCGACTGATCTCGATACGAGCGCCAGAGACGTGTGCCAAGGGTGCGAACGCAAATGCCGCAGTCGGGTCATACGCATACATTGCAGGCGTTCAAAGGCGGCATGTGGTAGTCAATCCAGCTTATGCCAGATTCGAGAAAGCACAGGTGTATTACCAATCCAAGTAAGCGGAAACTCCTGACCAGCTGGGAAGCTCCAAACACCGTCGTGAAAACAACAAACCCCATCTGCGGGTATCGTGCAATATGCGGGCTAAGGAGCACCTCGTCCGTCGACAATCCCTCTTCGAAGCGCCTTGCGACAAAACGCAGAAGTATTTTGCTTGACGATGTTTGCTGCGGTGTCGTGTATGTGCACAACAGCGAAATTTGGATGGACCACCACCTGTACCGTAATGCTGTCTCCCATCACTTTCCGCTCTATAACCAAAGAGACGTTGTGAGACTGCAGAGCCATCAACAGTAGAGCACATTCACTGTCCGTACAACTCCGGAGCTCATGCCCGTTGTGGGGGTGCTGTAGCGCCGCCGGCATGCCTACTACAACCTCGTTGCATGTGGGCTTGAATTGGACAACCCCAGCAGGGCTATCAACGAGTGCGCAGTGGATATGAGGCTTGGTACTTGGCGACATTCACGTGTCTTGATGAGAACAACACCGGATGGATGCCTCCCGGAATGTGGAATAGCAAAAATATGTGCACCAGCACTCCCAGGAGCAAAAACCTTTAGATGGCGGCGTGTAGCCAGCCACGAATTACTCCTCATCACCCTTTGTCCGCACAATCAACCTCCAACATAACAAGTTTTGTGGGGCCGTGTCCCCAGGTACTTCAATAAACGACTGCCTGGTGTCTAACCCACGCTCATCGGCAGGCAGTCCAGGACGGGATCGATCTGCCAAAAGGATAAGACAGGCCCGAAAACCTCGAAGACAGCAATTCTACTGGACAGCGGTCTTGATTTGGTTTGCTTCTCACCGTACACGATACCCTTTGCGTTGGGCCTCTTGCGTCCACCGCGGCGGACCGCCACACGCACCATTGTGTAGCCCTGCCACGGCCAAAAATAGAAATACGACGCGAGAGGGAGGGAACACGGAAGAAAAAGTGCATGGAGACAACCGACAAGCATGCTCAGGAGTGCGGCAAAGAGATTGCCCGGGAGAAGCATGGACAAGACATGTGGAAGAGTGACGAACACGCAGAGCGTGGTTGAAAATGGCGTCAACAACTATCGAGGTTTGCTGTGACAGTCCTTGCCAAGCAGATAGCTCTAGCCGCGGCGTGCTAGCTGAGTACATGGAGAGCATCGACATCGGGCCAGCTTCCGTTGGTCTCGAAAGTACAGCAGTACCAGCTACGGTTTTAAGAGGAAATGTTCAATAGAAAGTGCGCATAGCTCTTAATCAGAGCCTTGTAATGGACTTGACCAGACAATGGGACACATTTACAAACGTTCTCGCTCAGGAGAGCAGTGTGCCCAATGCCAGGCCCAGGTAACTGATTCTAGTATGATTTTGAGCACAATAGATGACAGGACAAGACAACCTTTTGGGTGCAAGAACAAAAAAGTCAATCCGTCGTGAGTTCCACTGACCAGATGATCAAGTCCGCCTAATCAAGCAGCAGGCGGCGGGGTATAGCCAACCACCGTCGGTGTCCTCAATATGCACATGTAACTCTCGAAATGCTGCCCGAGGAGAGCGCACTCACGGGTGTGCATGGGTGCCCGTCAGCGAAATGTGTTTGTCCTGCCTATTCTGGTGCCAGTCTTTACAGCAGTTTGGTGTGCACTGGAAAACGGAAGGTAGCAGCCTGGTGGTAACAGCGTTCTGGTCTACTGCTCAGTGCCACCGTTTTACAACACCCATGCTAACTTGATTTTTACGGCTGTTGCACTGTTGCTATGCTATTGCTGTCGCCTGGCAGACAAGTCATCGAGAAAGTGACTGGGTCAACGAGAGACGTTTGCATCGGCCGTGGTCGCGGCGCTGCTTGTGCTCACTTGCAACACTTTGTGTCTGTGCCTGACATGGAGACCGATCCAACACTACAGCAGCACACAAAATAGTGCGTTTCGTGAGCAGCACTCACCACCCGGAGGTAGAAGACAGAAAGGGAGTGCTTCTGATTATGCATCAGATTACATGCAGCCATTCGGAACCACCTGACCCAACAACTGAAACTCTAGGAAACTCCGTAGAGCGAATGTAGGGAGCTCTACTTGGTAAGTATTACTTTTGAATTGCTGATTGTTTTTGCCTTGCAATATACAGATGGAAGGCCACCCAGACACGAAGACAAGAGGAGGGAACGGTGATGGGTGCATTGGTGTAAAGCAGAGAGAGAGCTAACCACCCTTCGACCGAACATGTATCGACAAAGCCAGGAAGACAGACCACCGGCCGCTGACGAGCGTGTGCTTGGTTACGGATCTCAGGCAACATCCGCAAGGGCGCGAATTAGGGGTGTGGACACGAGGAGACACGCGCGACCGAGACGCTGCTGCTGGCTTTTGGATGGACTCAATCGAGTTGCACCCAAGGCTCGCCCGACAGCACGTAGGATCTACACCGCAGTAGTACCTCCCCAACCTAACGGCACGCAGCAGGCACGCTCTCCTAGCGCCAATGCAAAACCCCATCTTTTGGGTGATTACGTTGCCTCCATGCTCACCTGCTTGGCCTTGTAGCCGAGGCGGTGGGCCTTGTCCGTGCGGGTGGGGTGGGACACCTTGCACACGCGGGGGAGCTGGCGGTACTCCCACGCGCGCACGCGGAGCACGAAGCGGAGCACATCGCTCTGCTTCTTCCGCCAGAGCTCCTCCAGGTACTTGTAGGCTCCCATGTTGACGCGTCCCCTTCGTGAACCTAGGAGAATGTGACCAGCACTCCCCACGCCCACCCGACACCTCTAACACCATCGAAAAAATCCGGACGTACGTGAGAGGTTCTCGAAGAACGCCACCGCGGGGTAGATGAAGCCCCGAAATTGCGCCGCACATCTCCGGAGGTGATGCCGGCGAGCATTATACAGCAGTACCGCACAGCCACGTAGCAGCAGCTCCCGCCAGGGAGGTTGGCAGATAGGTGGAGACGGGAGGAGGGAGGGAGAGCGTCGTGATAGATGGAGGATAGCCATCACGTGGAAGGATTCCAGCTCAGGCGGGATGCCAACTTCCTGCTCAACTCTGGTGAGGTGGAAGGACCCGCGCCTGCAGATTTGTCGCTGCCCACCGAACACTGGTGTTGCTGCGTCGTTGTGCTGCAACTGCCGAGTCATGGGTTCGCTTTCTTTTTGTGGTTGCATGTGGGCATTTCGGAATGCCGTTGTAGGTCGGTGGGAAGCTAACCGTAGTTGGATGCCGCACGACAGCAGAGCGGTAATCTCCCGCACGCAGTACTCCTGCAGCGACACTTGAGCTCACCCGCCTGGCGCATAGTCGCAGAGCCGACATGTATCCAAATCAGCAGCTCTGCGCAAAGTATGGGATATGCCCGCGCAACCCGACATCACAAGAACTAATCACCAGATGGCTCGTTTCACCCGCCTTGGGCTATCTATCTACGTGAGCTTTCATCGAACGCCTAGCGGCTGCGGAATTGCAATCACCACGTGCATCATGACTCGCAGTGCATGACGTGCCGACATGCTCGACCATTCGCTTCTCTATTCCACCGTGAAAAACGTCGTGAAAACACGGAATTCGCACGCAGCTGCAGCGGAGATGAGCGTGCGAGGGCGCGACAAGACCCGAGATACGCTGAGAACACGTTCTATGAACATGTATTGCGCCGGCGTAGGACTATACCGTAAGGTTGCGAGTCATCGCACCTCCGTGCGGTCGTTTTCTGTAACATTTTCGCCGTTTTTTTTTTATCGCACTCGATGACTCCGGACCGTGCGATGGCTCCGGACCCTGTGCGGAAATCGAATAAAACCATTTGCTTTTGATATTCAACGCACACCCCTGTACGATAACTCCGGCACCATCGGAAATACCTCTGTGGTCCATGTCCTTCATGCTCTCAAATGTGGGTTTGCGATGCCATATACAACACCCGAGCTCACATGCGGGCATTTGCATGACTGCAGGGGTAAAACTTGCTCCGGAATCGATGGCACTCAACTACCCTAAGTTGCGGGTCATCGCACCTCTGTGTAATGACTGCGGATCTCTGTGTAGTGTCTGCGGACCCTGTGCGGAAATCGAGTTCAACATTTTAGTCATGTCATTTTTGGTCCCACGGGGGTGCAATGACTCCGGACTGTGCCATGACTCCGGTCCACGCGATGACTTGCAATCTTTTACGCAGTCTACCGTGGTGTCCAACGGTTACGGGTACCCGCCGGGCGGCCAAGCTTTCCTCCTCTCGCGCGCTCTACGAATGCAAGATTGTCGGCGTGCATGCGTCTCGAGCACAGCGCACAGGTCGCCGATCTGCACATGAACGCTGCGACTGCAACACCTTTCGAGGAATCTCAACACTGGTTCGCGGACTGCTCTTGATACCTCTCCCGGCTTCGTTTTGATATAGATCGATGTCTGACGGCCGTGGGCGCCCCGGTGGTGCTGTCGCGCAACTTCGCGGGATATGCCTCGCTGGGCCGGCCGCGGCAGGGTCGCTGGGGCATTGGGGAGAAGAAAGAAGTGCCGTTCAAGATGGCTTCGGCGTTCTTGAAAGACCGGCGAGATATCTGCGTGCCTGTCGAGCTGCTTGCGGGTCTGATCGACGAGCAAAGGTGGGTTTTAGGAGCATGGACACGTCGGTCTCAACAGATCGAAGACCTCTTTTGAACTTCCTCGGTCGTGCACCCCTTGGGAGGAAATGAAGTTTGAGGGGCAACAATATCTAGTCCCTGTTTTTCACAACGGAGCGTGTGCGTGTGCGCGTGTTAAGTAGTCTGCTGCGGTAGAAGAGATGGCCCTTGCCAGCCTCCAGCAGCAGCATTGGTCTAAGCTACCGAATTCGCAGGCGGGGTGCGCGGTATTGGAGAGGATCGACCAGTTTGCTGTCCCAATCCATGAAATCGTTGGTATCCGAAAAAATATTGCCTCAGCTGTGAGTGATAGAAACTTGCTCGAACATGAGACAACAGACGTTTTTCTCGTTGTGGTTAGGTTGCGTGTTGGACGGCGCTTCTCTCGTGCTGCTTGTGGGTGTTGCTTCTAAGCCGACCGTCCCTGAACTCCTCCCCCCTCACACTTGCGTTCAATTTCCAGCAAGCTTCGTAGCTCCGCCCGCTCCTGGGACATGCCCGACACTGTGTGCTCGGACCTGTCGTGGCCGGGGTCCTGCCTGGAGAACCTCTCGGCCGGACAAGAACTCGGCTTGTCGAGCCTAGCGCCGCCGTTGCTGGCCCACGCCAGCGGCCCGGAAAACAGCCACCTCGCCTTGCTGCGGCCCCGGCAGGCTTGCCGCGGTCGGTCACCCTCTACCCCAAGCGGCAGCAACAACGGCAAGGGATGTGCTGATGGAACGGCGGATCCTCGTGGCCCGGACGTGGAGACTGGCGCTGGGTCCAACGACGCTTCCGCCGCGATCGAGCTGAAAGACCGCCTGGCCCTGCACGCCGGTCCGATCCGGCAGATATCGGCCGTGGCGCCCAGGGCCAACGCGCGGCCGACCGTCTTCGTGCGGTGCGACTACAGCGCGACGCTGGCCACGGCTTGTAAGGTTAAGGACCGTCTTGATCACCTCGGGGGATACAACGCGCGCGGCGTTTACGAGAGGAGACTGCGGCGGGCTAAGGTGGCGGCGGGGCTGCCCGCTGCGGCGGAGAGCGCGGCAGCGGCACCGGCAGCTAGGGGAGGTGATGGCAGGGAGGGGGAGGAGGAGCAACTCGATTTCGACGGGTTCGAGGAAGACGAAAAGCTGGTCTTCTCCAGGAGGTTGACCTGCGTGGCCTGCTCCCCGTTCACCCCGAAGAACGCCGCCTTCCTCGACGAGGAGCTCCGCCTGTTCAGCTGGCACCCCGAGAGGGGGACCGTCAGGCACGGCGCGGGGCCCCTCCCAATCGCCGCTCCTCCGGGGGGCCCCGAGCGCCCGAGCCTCGCGGCCAAGGCGCGCCGAGCCAGGAACGCAGACGTCGCCCTCGACTACGGAAGCCATCCCCGGGTGCTGTGGGTCGCGGGGCGGCACCGCGCGTACAGGGTGGACCTCCGCGAAAAGCCGTCGCCGGCGGCGCTGGCGCCGGCGCTGGACCCCGGGGTGTACTTCACGGGGTTCAGCGACTTGTCGGTCGTGGACGGGGGGCCAGGGAGGTTCGGGGGCAGGGGAGAGGAGCCGAGGGTGCGGTCGCTCACCGTCGGCCGTCGGTCGGCCCACGACATCTTTGTCGCGGCCGGGCTTCACCTGGCCTGCATGGACTCGAGGTTTCCCAAGGGCGTGGTCGCGCGGTGGGACCTGCCGCAAGAGGTGGACCAGCTGCGGTGGCTGCCGGGGGTGCCGGGCGAGCGCGCGGAGGAAGCGGAAGGTGCTCGGCGGTAGCGTACAGTACAGATTGCGCCCGCACTTTCGAACCTCTACTACTGTTGGCCGAGGCCTGGGTCCTCTTGTGGGCTACAGTTGGCCGCTACACAGGTTTTATTGTGGGAGCTACCGAGGTCGCAGGTGGCGCCCTCAGTTAGCTAGCTTTGGAGTAGTGTTGAGCATGAAGCCTTAGCTGCCGATGTCTTGAGTGCGGGCGCTATATGCAGTCGTTGTGTTTTCCAAGAGGGCGTCTTTTGTCCCACCGTCTACGAGCGATATGTTTCCCGCCGGCGAGTGCAGTAAGCACCAGGGGTGTGGTCCGCGCGTTATTTTTTTTGTGTGTTTTGGTTTTCCTCCGCAATTATGGCCGTGTCAGGATATATATTTCAGAAGCTCTGGCTACGATTTTCCATTTTAGTTTGCCCTCACCATCATTTCACGTGTTTCCTTGACCAATCAGAGATTGTGTTGGCGTCCGGACGACGTTCCCCGGGTTTCTACGTGAACACTTGGGCAAGAGACGTGCCGGGGTGGAGGGGATACCAGGCTCGGCTCGGGCTCGACGACACATCCCCGGCTGCATCGGTGAGAGAGGGGAGGAATGGGTGGAACCCTGCATCGTCGTTGTTTCGCCGATCAGTTACGAATCGGCTTTTGCTGTTGTTTCGGCGTTCGTTGGGCTCGGTGCAGGAGGGCTTCGAGTTGTAGACGAAGGAAGGCTAGCCCTGAGTTGTCGCTAAATAGAGGTGTAGTTCGATATTTGGCATCTTTCGGCCGTTCAGACGTGATGCACTAGGCAATCAGTGATTCCGTTTTCTTCCCGCGATTTTTGTGTGTTCGAGGCAAGAAAGGCGAAGTCGCACTTTTGCTGACATGGGTGCTGACAGCCCTTCCAGGCTAAAGCCCCACCAACCCTCCCCCTTCGCCAGCAACCCCCGCTCCGGGAAAACGATGCGCGTGCTTCCTCACAACTCTTACCCTTACCCCTCCGACCGTTCTGCGTTCCGTTCTCGGGCCGGGCCTGCCTCCCGGTCATTGGTAGGCTGCGCGGCGACCCCTGACGTTCTCGTTGCCGGCAACGCCTCTCAGCGAGGGGGAAACCCGAAGCGGTGGACTCCTCTTGGGCCTTGCGCCAGGCGGTCGCGGTAGCAGTGCTGCTGCCGCGGGCGACGGTGAGGGTTCTGTGTCGAGATCATGCGGCGTTTGATTCCACGCGTTGTGTGAGCCGATTTTTTGGCAGTCGACCCCTGGAAAATCCGCTTGTTTTTCTTGCAGAGAAAGCTGAAGCCTTGTGAGGGCATGCGGATGACGTGAAGGATATGCTTTCGAAGCTCCGTACGGTTAAACGCTTACGCTGAATTCTTCGTGGAACAGAGTACCCTTTGGTAAGGCGGGGGGGCATCCATGGCGATTCAATTTGACGGATATTCTCTAGTAACTAATCCAATGGAGTCGCTTTGTCGTGAAGAGGTAGCATACCCGACAATCCACTCGTCTCTCGATGCCTGTACACAATGATTCGGAGAGAAACTCTCCATGACACCAAGGTCACAACGTACACTTGCGAGGAAACGAGTGACGGTGTGAGTGTCGGCGGCAGTCGAGTTCGCGAACTCTTCAATGTTTATCACACCGACACGCCGGATATAACCCCACCCTATCTAAGACGTGCGGAGCGTGGTCGACCTGAGACGGTCCACCAGTACCCGCCGCTCAACGCCGTATCCCGTCAACATCTTGTGGCTAGCGTTTTAGCCCGAGTCTGGAGGACTTCCGTTTTGGAGGTTATGATACCAGGGTGTGATACAGGTCCTTACCAACAGAGTCTCCGCGAACAATACATCATCGAGCACGTACTATAGTAGAGCCTTATTGATGGACTGCCAATTGCTGCCTATACGCGTCGCCGTTTTGTTGAGGTGACGAAACTTTGACATCGTCGGGTTCACGGCCCTCATTTGATGGATTCTTCGAACAGACCTCTGGTTCGTCCACGCGACGTCTGCCGGGGATGCGTACGGACAGCGCTTGGAGATGCGCAGGGTCGGAGGCGGGGGAGTCGGCGAGTACGGTGGGAAGAAGGCCGTGCCGGCGTCGCCCCGTAGCGCTCTGCTCTCGGACCGCATCCAGTCAATGTAAGATTTTGTTTTTTCATGCGTTCTCGTTAAGAACGACAGTCTGTGCGTGCCTGGTTTGGTGCACCGGGAGAGAGTATGCAGACCGAATGTTGCATGCACAGACCATCTGTTTCCCACTGAAAAAATGTATGGCAGACACAAGGACTGCAGGTATGAGGGCTAGGTTGGGGCATGGATTCCGTTGTGAATGTCTCCTTCCCTGTGATAAAGCGTTACGCAGCTGGGTTCGGATTTCATCCCTCCTGTGTTCGAACCGAGAGTTAGCAACTTGCCGACTACCCCGAAAATCGAGTCAGTTGTGATTGGTCGGGTGCCGCATTCCAGGTGTTGTTTGTTCTGTATTGCTACCAACGTACGACCATTTCTCTGGCGCCAACAGCGAAGCCGCACCAAAATTTCCAAGCATGCGCTTCAACCGTCCCAGCATCCGGGGTCTGCCTGCCCCAGCTCACCATCCCGCTTTGCCTTGTACATTGCTTTTCCCTCGGTGCGTTGCTCAAATGAACCACATCTTTCGCGGACACAACATGCGGGAAAGCTCTCGACTTATATCGCCTACGCTTCCTCTCTAAATATTGCGACCCCACACTCCCCCCATACATCGCCAATGGTCGAACATCTGAGGAATGCAAGACACGAGCACGCCCACCCCCCCACCCGCCGGCGCCCATATCCTTGCCTCTTAACCCCCGCCCGGCCTTTAATCTCGATCCTTTTTCGCGACCCGAAACGCTGCCAGGCTCCCCTGCGGGGACGTCTGCTTGGACCCGGACGCCGCTTCCTATCATCGTTCCCCCAGACCTCCTGCGTCCAAGAAATCGTCTTCGGCAGTCGCTGGTGGGGTTGCGACAGAGGTTGCGGGAGCGGGCGGCAAACCTCCGCGCCGCAACGGTCGCGGGAACGACGATGGTAAGGACGGTGTCGCCACCGGCGGCGATTCCAGCAACGAAAGCAGCGGTAGCGATGATGGAAGGGGGTCTGGGAGGCAGGGGGCGCCAAGTCGCAAGGACAAGAGGAGTCACGGCGGCAGAAGGGGAGCCGGCGAGGATCGCCGAGATGGCGGCGACTCGGAGAGTTCTGGCGGTGGAGAGAGTGAGAGCGGGAACAGGCCAGAGTGCTCAGAAAGCGAAGCCGGTCACAGCGACCAGGGCAGCGGTACGGGCGATCCCCGCTGGAGACGAGGCCACCGTGACGACGGCAGACGAGATAGCGGTAGCAGTGAAGAAGAAGAAAATGGCCGCGCTAGCTCAGAGGAGGCGGCGCTGTCGCCTAGGAACCCCCCCCTGAGGCATGACGAGACCCCACGAAAACGAACGAGGACGAGAGAGGGACGGGGAGCGGCCCCTAGCGACGACGGCGACGGAAACAATAGCGACGAAGGCGGCAGTATCGAGGGTAAGGGCGGTCCCGGTGACCCCAAGGCCGCGGTGGAGTATTTCCCTGTCAACGCCGGCGCTCTCCGTGCTACGGTGGAGAAGGTTCCCGAGAACGCTCTCTGCAGCCACCGCTACCTGGCGCCGCTGGTGGACTTGGTTTCTACCGGTGAGGATGCTCCAAATGTCGTCGTTTTTTGCGGGCCAGGTGCGCTTGTGATATTGTCGCGGTTGTTGCTATGCTGCTGTTCCGCGGCGTTCTGATTGAGGTTTTCACCTGGATGCACGGTTCGATTTGGACCGATCTAAGTACCACAGCATGGCGACGGCTGTTCCTCTTGGCACTCTACTGCTGTGCGCCGACTTCGACGAGAGAACCAAACGGCGAAGGCTGCCCATGCGCGCATGATTGTCAGCGGACTTGCGTGCTGATTTTCGACCTCTGACATTTGGATCAGCACGACGTCGGTAGAAAGTACACATGTTGCTTTGATGCGACCCGTTTTGGAGATTTGACATCTGATCTGGTGATTCGCCCTCTGCGCGCCCTTCAATACATGTTTTTCGGTTACAGGAAAGGAGGAGGCTGGGAAATGCGGAGGTGACAAAAGCGCCGAAGGCTCCTCGATACGCGGCGCGGGTTCCGAAGCTGCTGAGCGTAGAGAACGCGACTTCAGCAAGCTGAGAGATTCGAAAGACCGCGTGGTAAGGCGTCTTGTCACTCTTCGCACAGCGCCCTTCCGAAACTGTGTTTCTCGTTTCAAGTTCTGGATGCTCTTCCCGGCGAGATCGGAAATGCTGCGCACGGGCGCTGTCCATCCGTACCCTAAAACGTGTAGCCTATTACGGCGCGGGTAATCTTGTCTTCTTTCCGTGCTGATTTCGAGTCTCGCCGAGCACCTCGAATGCCGTTCGCGCTTGGTGCATGCAACGCCAGCCTGGTAATCGAAAAACCGCTTTGCTTGTTCTTGGCGTTCAATTGATTGCACTCCCCATTGTGCTGTAACTTTTGAATGTGTCGGAACGCACCTGCCCTTTTTGGTATGTAGTTGGACTGTGACTGCGGAAGGCGTCCACACAGTTGGACCGGTACCTTTGCTGAAGGTACGGAGCAGAGACCGGAACCTTTTCTAAGGTGAACACAACAACCTGTTGTCGTTTTCTCGCATGTCGCAACACGCCTGCCTCACCAACTCAACACGCTACCCGCCACAAACCCAACGCAGGCCGAGTTCTTGCTGAAGCCACGGACCCCCGACGAGCTCCTGGTGTTTTGCCGCCGGACTCTCGGGCTGGAGTTCCTAGCCGACCCCCCCGCAAGACGGCTCCAAAACGATGACGATGACGACGGCGGTGACACCCAGCGCACGCCTTCCACCGGCAGTCGAAACACCGGCGGCGGCGGGCCAAGGAGTTCCAAGTCTTGGAGCGCTCGCAGCAAGGATGGCGGCGGCGGCGGCGGCAGCAGTAGCAGCGGTGGTGATGGTAGAGTGAGACCACGAATGGAAGACCCGACGATCATGGTCGACATTGCCAGGGCCGTGCTCGCCTGGGGCAAGCCGTTTCGAAATGTCGAGACGGCGTGGAGGCCGGCCGCGGTCGGGCAGGGGTATTCGTTTATGACGTCTCGTCTGCCGGAACCAACGCCGAGGGTGAGCTCGCCGGTGCTGTGCAGCGCGCGCGAGGTGTTGAAGGGAGAGCCGTCTCCGTTCTTGCGGCCGGGGGCCGTAGGGCCGCCTCTCGCCGTGGACGTTTCCGTGGAGGACGTGAGGTGGTTGAAAGATGAGTGGGACTCAAGTTGGTGAAAAGACACCCGTCCTGAAAAAATGAAGGTTGTTTTTCGGGTCAGTACAATAGCTGTCCTTTTGCACCCAGGTAGGTGTCGTTTTGTGCGCGAAAAAGGGCAACTATGGGCATGAAAAATCGCATCTAAGGTGTACCAAGTTGCAGTAATACTCGGTGTAAGAGGACATGGTGGGGCATTTCTTCATGTCGAGTGCCTTTTGTCGCAGACGCCTCAGAAGCCAGAAGGAGCAGACGGGGAAGGCTACAGTACAACTTTTGTAGATCACGCCGAAATTTGGGGATGGGTAGTGCGCCCGCTGCCCATCGCCTTTGTCGCTGTGGCAGCACCTTCAATGGAGAGACATGACCCGGTCACGCGGGAGAGAGACTGCTCGTCGTTGTGGAGGGGCGGAAATCTTGCTTCTTCCAACCCATCCCTGGTTCGCCAGACGAACCTGCTTCGAAGACGATAGCCTTTTTCCCCTACGATCCGTGGACAGGTCTACCTCCCCGATCGGGTCTTCGCCCATCCTTGCCGTTGAAATCCATTCTGTTCCCCCGCAGTCTGTACCCCACTCCCCCTTCTCCGGTTAGAAATGCCACAGGATGCTGCTGCAAGCGTCTCCGGTCGTCCCCACGGACTTCACGTCGCCTCAGTCGTCGGGGGGTGATACCTGTCACCTTGTTCGGGTTGTTCAAGTGACGCCCGTCGGCCCTCCTGGAAAGCGAGAGCTAGAGCGCCCCCCTGCCCCGCGGCACCTTGGGAATTGACAGCTGATCTCGCTCGCTCCACCCACTGCCTCGTGCACGATTGTGGCCTCTTCGAGCATGGTAGTATCGTCGCGTGTGCGACGTCCGCGCTTACCTCGAGTGTTGCCAATCGTGGTGTCGTGGGTGTGTTGTGTGGTGTGGTGTGGTGTGGTGGTTTTTGTCTTGTGTTTGTGGGGTGGGGGTGGGTTGAATCCCCCCCCGAATGAGAGACCAATATCGATGAGACTGAAACACCTTGCACCAGCCAAATTCTCATTCATCAATCAAGATCACGCTGACTGAGATCGATATCGATGAGGCCGACAAACATCTTGTGTCAGCCAAAAAATATCCACCTCGCTCACGTTCCTCTCTGTACCTCCTGTATGATGACTTCACAAATTTCCTCAACAAAAATTTGAATCGTGCTCGAACCGTACAAAAGACTTGAAAATACAATAGTACGACCGCACGATAAAAGACGCTTCCTGATTGGTTTACAATCGTACCAAACACGTGTACGATTCGATGTACGGTTGCTGAATGGTGAACTACACAGGTGGACACCAGCACCGCTTGGGAGGAGATCCCAAGGTGACCGTTCCACATAAGATTGTGTATGCCTTCACAAGGTCCGCATGAAGTGTCTCAAGGGCTTTCTAAGGTATCGATTTCGGGACTTTAGAACGACCCTTGGGGCGTTCTTGATCCTGTCAAGGTACCCACAACGTGCGGAGCAACCGGCACCTTGAAATATCTCCCCGCAAGGTGAGCTGGTGTCCCCCTGTGCATTGTACAGGCCAGCTGGCAGCTCTCGCGCATGTCGTGGGCACCTGCGTCACTTTGCTCGAGAAATTGCGACGGGTCGACAACGGGGCGGAGGGGATCACGTGGAACATTTCTTGTCCACAAGCGCCATTTGGGGGGGAAACAATGATCGGGGGGCGTGGGTGCTTTGCGACACACGCGGGAGCTACGAGCGCCAAGTGCTTCGATTTTGCCCGTTTTTTGCGGCGATGTTTATGTGTGGTCCAGCTTGGCCAAGTGACAAGCCAAACCCCTTTCTCCAGCTATGTAGGTGATCTGTAGTTGGTGGTCTCCAGCAGAGGCAACCGGAGTTGTGGGCGCTCGCCTCCAGAGCATACCTGCCGGCGTTGTAGTCCTGGGACCCAAATACGCGGGACGAGCCTGAGCCACTCCGCCCGCCTTCGCCGCACGAGCAGCGGCCTTGCTCCTCGCCTTGGGCCACCTTCCGAGCGTACGCGCGGTTGACTACAACGATTGGCATGTACTTGGTGCCGAAGCTTGTCGTCCACACGCCGTTCCTCGCGAGTCCCGCGGCAGGCTCGGAGGTCAGGAGTCCGGCAAGGGTCCTCGCGTCCACCTGCTGCTCTGCGGGCAGCCTTTTGCTCACCTTGATGAGGACGCCTGTGAGTGTCGACCACTGGTTGGACGTGTTGACTTCGCGCAGTACGCGTCCGACGGGAGTTTCGAAGACGTGATTTGGAAGAGAGTAAGGACTAAGGGCGGGGCCCGGCGAGACACCGACGCGAGTGGTTTGGTTTTCACATGGGAAGGAGAGGGCGAGGGGAGGGGAGGGGAGGATGCTGACGTTGATATTCTGTAACGAGAACAAGATCAGGAAGCGAGAAAGGAACAGGGAAGATGCCACCAATCCTACACACGCATACACACCGGCACCAAAGGCATGCGAGGCAGGCCCCGGCCGAACGACTTCCTGTTGAACGACGTACCTTCTGTTCGTGAGTCTGCGAACATTGCTGTTGGATACATGTGCTGGATGATTTTGTGTCACGCAGACTGGTAAGATAACGTTTGATAGGGGGCACCGCGATGATTCACGAGGCCCCTCCTTGCTGTGGGAGCCGCTCTTTGAGCACTCCCTCTTTCGTCCGTGTGAAG